>CM055442.1:1820170-1987281 GCA_029228465.1 Salix viminalis
TTCTTTTTTTATGAAATACGATCGAGAGAAAAATAGAAAGCAACGAGCGGTATACCCGCACGATGCGGCAGATTTTTTTTATCTATGTAGAAAATTGATTGTTTTTATATATAATGTATTTTATTATTTTAATATTTAGTTTGTATAATTATATTTCAGAATACCGATATGAATTTTTGTCCTTCAAAAAATCCAAAGCCATTTTTCCTCTCTCTCAATATATTTTTAGGCGATAATATTCAATAAATATAAAACATATTAGAAATAAAAATATTGTAATTTTATTTTAAAACATAAACTTAATTTTTTTGTGTGCTGTAATTATTTATTTGCCGTCTAAAAAGAACAGTCTAATGGAAACGGGAAGTGACTTGTATATTTTTTAATTTGACTTGTAGATAATGCAGGTAAATTTGTCAACATTTTTTTTTTTGAGATGTTTTTTTTTTCCAGTAATATTAGATCTAAAATATTATAAATGAAAACATTGGAAATTCTTGTAAAGAAATAAACTTAAATAAAAGAGCACAAAATTAAATTTTGAAGCCAATATTTTTTTATATAAGATTTATTAATCATATTATTATATTAAATATATTTAAGCAAACATGATATGGATTTCTGTCCTTCAAAAAATCCTAGGTCATTTTTCCTCTCTCTCAATATATTTTTAGGCGATAATATTCAATAAATATTCAAACATATAATTAGTTTTATATATTTTAATTTGACATAAACATACAAATATATAATTAATTTGACATAATTTCAATAATATATTTAATTTAAAGGATAATCTTAGGCTATTTTGTTCTCTCTCTCTATATTCTTAGGCGATAATACCCAATAAATCTTACAACATATAATTGGTTTCACATATTTTAATTTGACATAAATACATAAATAAACTTAAACAAAAGAGCACAAAATTTAATTTTGAAGCCAATATTTATTTTATTTTATAAGATTTATTCATCGTATTATTATATTAAATGTATTTAAGAATACTGATATGAATTTCTGTCCTTAAAAAAATCCTAGGTCATTTTTCCTCTCCCTCTATATATTTTTAGGCGATAATATTCAATAAATATTTGAACATAATATTAGTTTTACATACTTTAATTTGACATAAATATACAAATATATAATTAATTTGATATACCTTAAATAATATCTTTAATTTAAAAGACAAAATTGAAGTAAACCCTAACATTGAAATCAAATAATTCAAAACAAAATCGGAAATTAAAAGAACTGGGACTGAAATGAAACTGAAATCCATAATTAACTTGCATAGAAGGATAAAATTGAAAGAAATCAAACTTTTGATACCTAAAATATTAAGGATTTATAATAAATTTCCATGGAAGGTTGAAATTGAAATTAATCAAAACTTTGATACCAAAAATATTTAGATTTCCAGCCCAACCCGTAAAATTAAAAGCATGAGGGCCGAACTGGAACTTCAATACATAACCAATTTCAATTGAAGGATGAAATTGAAATAAATCAAAACCCATTTAATAGAAATAAGGGCCAAAAAAACAAATTATAATGTTCAGGGACTGAAATGAAATTTGACAAAAAACAGCTTAGCTGACGTCATCTGGCGCAGGCAGGAGAACGAATTGCCCGCGCGATGCGCTGGGTTATTTTTTATCTATATAAAAAATTAATTGATTTTATGCATGTTGTATTTTGTTATTTTAATATTCAATGAGTAAAATTATAATTGATAAAATCTCTTAGAAACAGATGTTTTCTCCACTAAAAAATGTTTGAATATTGCAAATACTAAAAATGTTTTGATAAAATCCGTTAGAAATGATTTTTTTATATGTAGGAAATTGATTGTAAAATTTATTGATCATATTGTTATATTAAAAATATTTTAGAATAATAATAAATAGGTCTCACATATTTATAAGAAAAACATAATTATTATCCTTATTTTGAATGTCTTATCTATAATAATAAGAAATTTCAACACCTAACAGTATTAAAAAAAATTCAAAAACTAAATAAATGGAAAAACAAAAATAAATATTATTAGATTTTAAAAAAATGGAAATGAATAATAAAAAAAGAGAAAATAGAAAATATCATTTTTGAAATGACTACAAAAAAAAAATTAAAATGTAAACATAAAAGAAAATAACCTTAATAACAGTTGAAATAATAAAAATTGGTGAGACCATAATTATTGTTAGAGAAAAAATTTCAATAATTTTTTTTTATTTTTAGAATATTATATTAAAAGCATTTCAGAACAATGATATTTTTTTTTCCAAAAAAGCAATATATATATAATTAGTCTAACATATTTAAAAGAAAATAAAACTTACAAATAATCATTATCATTATTTTGAATGTTTTATCTATAATAATTAGAAAATTCAATACCTAACAATATTAACAAAAAATAAATATGATTATATTTAAATAAAATATTTTACTTGAAGAATAAAAAAAAGAGAAATAATAACAAATATTGTTTTTTAAATGATTACCAACACAGATTAAAAATTAAAAATTTAAAAAATGTTAATAAGAGAGGAATAAAAAAAATTGAAACAAAAACTAAGAGCATGTATATATATGGACATAAATAAGAATTATGTAAGAAATATAAAAAAAAAAAATGATTTTTTTTCAAATGGTAATGAACAACGAAAACCACAATTGAAATAATTGTTTATTACTGTTTGAAATTGCAATATCCTTTAGCTATTTTATGAAATAATAGTAGTAGTTCCCGTAAGTTGACCCGGACACCCTGTTTATAAAAGAAAAAATTATAAGTGGGAAAAAAAAAGAAAAAAAAAATTCAAAAAGATGGGTTTGGGGATTATTCATGGCACGTGTAAGTTGTTCTAGGCATCACAATTATAAAAAAAAACATATACGTGGGGGTGGGGGGAATTACTGAAAAAAATGTTAAAAAAAATAGATTCGAAGATTAGTTATGGTGCACGTAAGTTGTCACGGATACTTTGGTTAAAAAACACAAAAAAGAAACCCAATTAAAAAAATATTAAAAAAAAAGCTAATCAGGACACCCTGGTTATAGAAAAACAGAAAAGAAAAGTGTAATTGAAAAAAAAAAGAGAAAAAAATGTTAAAAAAAGATGGGTACGAAGATTAGTCATGGTGTGTTTAAGTTGTCCCGGCCACCTCGTTTATTAAAAAAAAAAAGTCCGGTTATAAGAAAAAAGTGCAAGGGGAAAGCACTTTTTTAAACAGTAATGACAGAAAAATTGTGGCGCTCATAAATGAACCCGAACACCCCGGTCATGGAAAAAAAATGTATAAGTAGGAAAAAACCAGGGAAAAAATGAAAAAAAAGTGGATCTGGAGATTAGTCGTGGTGTGCGTAAGCTCACATGGATACTCCGATTTTTTTTTAAAAAAAGAAGCGTAGTTAAAAAAAATTCAAATAGTAATGAAAAGTGAAAATCATTGTTCATCAGTGTTTAAAAACATTAGCAGGTGGAGAGATTCGAACTCTCGCTCTTGTGATGCGACAGCAAACGCGTTAAACACTCGACTTAGGTGTTCATCTTAGCATACATATAATACTTATCTTACATTTTTTTTTGTTTTTTTGCATTTATTTTATATATATGTGACATGATATATTTTTTGTTTAAAGTGATTTTAATTTTAAAATTGTTATTTTTTATTTTTTAAGATTTATTATTTCAGAACACTTAGATTACATTAATTTGAGATTTTAAAAAAACCCAGTTCATTTTTTATATATATTTTCAAGCGTCGATACATAACAAATATCAGAAAATAGCCGCGCATTGCGCTAGGCTTTTTTGATATAGTAAACTGATTAATTATTTAGCCTGCAAAAAATTATTTAGTTAGTAGATAGCAAATTGCAATCGTTAAATTCTGTTGTATTTTTTTTTATTGAATTAGTTGGTTGTTGTTATCAGTTTAAGTGCTCAGATAATAATTTAGTTGACAACTCTCAAAATTATAATCTATAAAATCTATTAAAGATGAGTGAATTGTATTTTATAGCCAATTCATTAATGGGTGAACTTGCTTAAATATTTTATCGATTTATGTAATTTGCATAAAAACTATAATTGATTAATTAGTAGGCGTGTTTTGATTATTATGACAATTATTTAATTTGTGGACGTAAATTTGCAATTAATAAAATGAATAAAATATGAATTATTTTTTTCTTGTATCGAACTTGTTGATGATTGGGTTTATTTTAACAGCAATGAACAATTTAACCAGCAGATAGCAAAATTGCAACCGCTAAAATCTATCAGAGATAAATTATTTCTGGTTGATTACTATTTTGTGTCGATTTATTTAATTCATAGATTGCAAAACTGCAATTGATTGATTATTTGGTGTGTCTTAATTGTTTTGACAATTATATAATCGGTTGATAAAAAAAATACAATCGATTATATCAATTAGAGATGAATAACTATAGTGAATTGGACATTCTTTGGCGGTTGGGTGTTTTGTAATGGTTTGGCTTATTATTCTCTTTTTTCTTTTTTATTTATTTTTCAAGTCAAATAATTTTTTAGAATCTAATAATATTTACGGTTATAAAAAAAAAGTGCAAGGGGAAATCACCTTTTTAAACAGTAATGAGAAAAAAATTGTGGTGCGCATAAGTTAACCTGGAGACCCCGATCACGGGGAAAAAAATAAGCGGAAAAAAAAATGGAAAAAAATGTATAAGTTGAACCAAAAAAGGGAAAAAAAGAAGAAGCACGGTTATAAAAAAAATGTGCAAGGGGAAATCACGGGGGGAAAAAATAAGCGGGAAAAAAAATGGAAAAAAAATGTTTAAGTTGAACCAAAAAAGGAAAAAAAAATGGATCCAGAGATTAGTCATGGTACACGTAAATTGTCATTGATATCCTAGTTTTAAAATAAAATCATAACAATAATAATAAAAAATAAAATAAAAGGGAAAGCAAATTTTCCAGACAATCATTTTCAAAATCAGGATTGTAGAAGAAAAAAACAAAAACACAGTAGTCTAAAAAAAATAATAATAAGAATAATAATAGAAAAAAAAAAGGAAGCAACTGGAAAGTTGCTTAAAAAAAATGGAATTTCGAAAAAAAAAAAAGGAAAGCAAATAGAAAAACAGAAGCAACTTTCCAGTTGCTAAAACAAAAAATGGAATTTAGGAAAAAAATTTAATAATAATAGAAAAAAAAAGAGAAAGCAACTGGAAAGTTGCTAAAAAAAATAAAAGGAATTTCAAAAAAAAAAAAAAAAGGAAAGCAAATAGAAAAACAGAAGCAACTTTCCAGTGCTAAAACAAAAAACGGAATTTAGGAAAAAAAAAAAGTCTAAAATTTTGGTTGGGAGGTACGAACCCTGCGCGCTGGATTTGGATTTCCAGCGCGCAGCCGCTCGGCCACAACTACTTATCTGTCAATTTTACCATAAAAATACAAAAAAAAGACCTGTGTAAAAAAAAAAAAAAAAAGGTACACAAACTATCGCGCAACACCGGAGCAAACTGTACGTCGACAATGACTATGAATCACAATGAACAGTAGCCAGCACTGTTACTCACTATTCCTTTCTCCGTTTTGTTTTAGGTGTATTGATAATAATTAAGTCTAGAGCCCCTTTTGAATTATCATCTTGACAATGATTTGGGTTCCATGGCTGTCAGAAGATGGCTTGCATTGACCTCATACAAAACAAAGCAATTCAGCCATGTGCATGAAGATAGAAACTAGACAATTCATTTAATCATAATTAATCAAGAGAGACCAACCCTTCACAGACTGATTAAATAGTATCATAACTCCTAACAAGTCCATCAACAAGCGACACGAAAGGGCGGGCTCTGATCTACACAGCCATATAAATCAACATCAAGACCATAATTGTCTGTTTCGTTCTATTTCGGCTGAAATGGTCAAAATATTTCATACTAGTTAAAAAAACGAGATAAAATGACGTCGTTTTTATCTCGGTTTAAAATTTGGTCTGTTCCGGATTTTTTGGCCGAATAACGGCCGAAAAGTTCTGGTTTCGTTCTACCCATTCCGTTTCGGCCAAATAGTATTTTTTAAAATAATAAATAATTTTACAATATCAATCATATCTCTTAATACGACTGTTAGATTGAGATGAAATTTTACGAGGAGTCTCTTGATATAATTATATATATTATGCTAAAATTTCAGAGCAATCAGAGAATGTAATGGCCCGTGCGAGATTGATGATGATATTCTCGTAATATTATACATGTTGATATTTTTGTTCATAAAAATCATTTTATCGTGTCTTTTTTTAGATTACATTGCACAATTCTAAATAATTTTATTTTAGGATTTGAACTAATTTTGTTTTGAATTAATATATATATATATATATAAATAGTACAACCCTGAAACGGTGCGCCAATATTATGGGATGTGTTGTAATATAGGAAATATTATGTTTCCACTTGTATAGTTTTATCATGTGTAATAGGTTACACCATAACATTTATACAATGCCCTACTTATATAAATAGTAGAGTAGCTGCCGTATTAAGGCACTCACCAAAACTATTACAAATCCCCGCTTTAACTTGGTATATAACCTCTCTACCTTAAATCGGTTCTTCTACTTTCTGCTGCAGATTTCTTTTTTTTTTCTTCCTACTGCCGTCCCTGCTCCTCTATTCTCTATTGCAGAAACCATTCTTCTTTTTGCTCTCTGTCACAAGCTACAACTTCGTTATTTTTCCTCTTTGTCACAAGCTACAACTTTGTTATTTGTCCCTGCTCCTCTGTTCTCTATTGCAGAAACCATTCTTCCTTTTGCTACAACTTCGTTATCTCTCCTCTCTGTCACAGGCTTCGCAGGATAGCCATCTGTTATCATCATGGATCATACAGTTAGTACTGTTGTTGGCATTAATGTTAGCCCCTCTTCTCCAAATTCTTCCTCCCCAATCCCTGGACTCAACACAGCAACCACCACATCCATGGCTCCTTCGTTGCAATAGCAGTTCTTATTCCCCTCTCCAACACCCAGCAGGGTATTAATCTCAAACTTACCAACAACAATTATTTGTTTTGGCTAGTGCAGATGAAGCCACATCTAATTGGTCAAGGAATTTTCTCGTTTGTTGATGGCTCCACTCCATGCCTCTCTTCGCATGATTTTTCCAAAACAACTTCTGTTGTCTTTGCTACCTTCAATTCTGGATCCTGCCAAGCGTTCTTGTCTTGGAAACAGCAATACCAGCTTATCCTTAGTGCTCTGTTGTCCTCTTTTTCGATTGAAGTTCTTCATCTAGTGGTTGATTGTTCAACCTTTGCCAGGAGCACCCTTGAACTTGCTCTTACTTTCCTATCTAACTCTCGGATCATGCAATTGCATGACTCTCTTCAGGATCTTCGATAAGGTGATGATACTGTTACTCTCTACCTGCAACCATAGTTGTCCGTTTCGTTCCGTTCCGGTCAAAACGCCCCATAGCAATAAAAAAACAAGATAAAACGGTGTGGTTTTTACCCCAATTTTTATTCCAGCCCATACTAGAAATTCCGGCCAAAATGCGCTAGGAATATGTCGGCTGTTCCATTTCGGTCCGGATAAAATATTCATTCGGCATTCCCGCTTGTGGGACAACCCCCAGCCTATCAAATTAATTTCAAATGCAATTCTTTATGAATTGCTTTTGCATTTTTCAACTGTACCGCAGGTCAATTCCTTCTCATTATACAGACACACACACACACACACACATATATATAAATTGTTTACTTAGATATATTAAAAATTAGAAAACCAAAATCAAAACAATAAAAATTAAAAAATATATATTATAAAAAAAATAAAATTATTGCATCAACTTTGATTTTATAAAAAATAAAAATTATATTTTTCTTTTTCTTTTTGTCATCAAAAAAATAAATTGAAACACCCCTGGCACCTTCATAAAAAAATAATTTTTTAAAAAAATTTAGATAATTATTTTTCGTGTTTACCTATAGTTGTGATGAACTAAATAATATATAATTTTTAGAGATGTTTCTAATTTTGATATTATGTTTGTTTGACTTTGTGTTTGTATTATACAATTTTAAGTTAATTTATCTTGAATTTAAATTATAAATTAATATATTAATTTTTTTTCATATATATAAGTAATTAATTATATATGAACAGTATAACCCCGAAACAGCGCACCAAAATGCTCCAAAACCGAAATATTCTGTACCAATAAAAAAAACAAAACGCCAACCGAAATGAAACTTACAGTTATGCCTGCAACGTGCAAAAGATTTATTTGATGAATTGGTTGCACCTGACAAACCTATTTTCTCACTAATTTCAATTTATATATGTTTCGGGGACTTCACAGTGAATTTCGTGATTTGGTTACGAGTCTATTAGCCAAAGTTGATCCTTTGTTGTACTCTAAGCTTCATAGTCACCTGTCTACTCTAAGCTTCCCACCTTGTGATCAAACCATTAAAATTAACTATGTGCTTTAATTTCAATCACGTAATTTCATATAATAAAAATAATAGCCATTAATTTCCAGAAAAATCAAGAGAATCCAATTGGAGCAAGTGATGAAATGAGGAGAAATTGGAGGACGTAATGCTAATTACTTAAAAATAAGTTAGGCAGTTGTGAATTGTGATGCCCCCACCACCACTGTTAATCTGTCTTTACTTAATGGACCAAGTCAAAGCTCGCCAGCTGTCTATTTATAATTGGACCTCTCTAAATTTCGAGCTCTAGTCATAAATTCGAGCATTTCAGTTGACACGTGCTGAAAGAGAGTATTCAATATAATACTCACGTGTCTAAATCTTGCTGAAGAGATGATGACCTGTGATAAGACCTTAACTAGAATGTAGTTAGTGGACTTTAATCTTTTTGAAAATGAATCCATTTTTGACCACTTCATTTCATCTTTGAAATCAAACAGTTAAACTTGTTGCCTACAAATTTGACCCCACAGCAACTTTTTAATCGCATCATCAAATTGTGGAAGCAAATTCGAAAACATTTCCATTTTCTTGACCAAAATTTTGTCATTTTTTGGTGAAAGGATGCTTCTACCCGGCTCTCTAATTTATTGAAGTGACGAAACCTGAAAATTCGTTGAATTTATATATATATATATATATATATATATATATATATATATATATATATATATATATATATATATATATATACATTCTCCATTTCCCATTCTCAATCTGATATATATATTTAGTCTCAGCTTTCAGCATGAGTTGGAATCAGGCACAGTCCTCGTAAAGATCCTGGATATGGAATTCAACGTTCACAAAAAGCTGCAGCACCAGTTTCTTGAAAAAGAAGTGGTAAGTATATATTAACACGAACACAGAGCATAATTTCACTGGCACACTCAATCATGTCAGCTTATATAGCAGCTAACACATGGTGTGCTAATTTCACAATCACCCACTAATCCAGATAATTATCAGACACAGCTCTGAGGCATGAGCACTCCACTGCTGGTTCCACCTATGTTCTTACATGATGACGTCGCTGCTTTGTTCATGTAAGTAAGTTTTATGTCTTGTAATCTGATTCCGCTGCAAGGATTGCTGCTGCTGCAGTCAAATTTCACCGCCTCTGGTGTTGCTGAGGTTCCTTGTATGTTTCTGAATGTCACTTGACTGATCTTCACCCCAGAACTCTATCAAATTGAACACAGAAACAGATTCATTAGATCTCATCACGGCTTTTACGAGTTAAGAACAGTGATTGATTAGCTAGTTGAGTCACCTGACGAGGACAGCCCTGGTTATTGGGGCAATAGTTTTGGTCGATGATAATGGGGTTTCTCACGTTGTTCATAATCAAGTTCTGGTACACCACGTTCCTCACAAATCCATTGCTGGGCCTAGCCCATGATTTTATCCGTACACCATTGTCTGATCCACTGAAGATTGAATTTGTTAAGGTTATGTTCTGTACACCACCTTCGTTGACGTCCTTGCCTAGACTTCCTATGCTGTAAGACTCAAGGTACAGCAAAATAATCAATCAACCAGAACAGCTTCAATGCTAATTTGCAATTTAAAATCAATTTATGAGATAGCATTTCATTACCGTACGTGGACAAATATGAGAGATATATAAAGAAGTTGAGACAATGTTTTTATTATGAAATTAAGAGTATAAACTATAAAGTCACCCCAAAAACCATTATAAAAATGAATTTATTTTTATACCAACGTTTTCATCTCTCAAATTAAACACGTTCATATTGTAGTTTCCATTTTAGGACACTAATGATGAGCGAGCATATATATATATGGGTTAATTACCTGATACCATGTCCAGGGCCACACTTGATGTTGCTCATTAGCATGTTCCTGGTACTTGGGCCGATTGATATGCAGTCATCTCCTGTCTGAAGTGTGCTGCCGGTGATTGTAACTCCGGTCGATACTTGCACGTGAATACCGTCGGTGTTAGGGCTCAGGTCTGGAGCAATTGCCCTTACATTTCGGACCAAAACATTGTTGCAACTGTTGATAACGAGGTGCATTGATTGACTGTTGATAGATGTCAAGCCGCTAATCAGGATGTCATTTGCCCAGTTGAATGTCATAGACTGCATTAACAAATGAACATGCCCTATAAATCTTTTTTCATATCACCGCTAAAGATCTCTAACATTAATTAATTGGAAGTATACATATAATGCAACTTGCTGAATCACTATATATATATATATATATATATATATATATATACACACACTAGAATCTGCCGAGAGTGGGATTCATAATAGTTATTTGTGTCTGATAACCGGTGGAACCAGTCAATCCACAACAAAACCTTTGCCAACTCGATTACCTGAACTTTTTGTTAATCATTAACAAAAAAATATATATTCATAATAGTTATTTGTTGTGGGTGCAAAATCGGAAACTGTTGGGGTGGGATTCGAACTCACGCCCTTTCTAATAATCTCGCGTGCCTTTGCTAACTCGGCTACCTGATCATCTCGTTCATTGTTAACGACAATATATGTAAATTGTATGTGTTACTGTGGATAAGCACAGTAAAACCGGGACGCGTTTCATATTTTAGTTAATAGAGAGACTTACCCTAGCCCCGACAGGGCAATTCAGACCAGATTTCCGGCAAGCCCAGAAGCCAGCACCTCTAGCATCAAGTGTGCCGCCGAAGACAGAAACTCGATTGACTTTTATGAACAAAATCCAGTAGCCTGAGTTGCCCAGAGCACGATAATCTGTAGGAGCAACAAGGGTTCCATCTATCTGAACCCTAATTTTATTCTTGCACGGACCGGTAAACACTATTGCCTTGAGCAAATAACTTCCTCGAGGAACATAAACTATGGATGGAGAAGCTGAGTTACACGCAGCTGACCATGCCTTGAGAAAGGGTTGTGTCGAGTCAGTTTTTCCATCCGGTTTTGCGCCAAACGTGATCACATTAAAGGATGCAGAAGCTGCCTTTGATTGCTGAAAAATGTAGAAAAGGAAGAGTGCTACAAATGAAACAGCAAAATTAGCCATAGAAGAGAGAAATTACGAGCTTGCTAGCGAGGCAGAACTGATCAGTTGGATGGTACAAAAATGGCAGTTAGGGCAAATATTTATAGGGAGGAGTGTGTGGTGGTGGTTTGGTATCCAGGGGCGGAGTGTTTGTTGCTTGAATATTTGTCAGCTGCAAATTATTATTATTAATTAAAAATAATTAAATATGTCGATTAATCTTGAGCCTCAATAATTTGCACGTCTCCGTATGTACGTATACGGCCACATGCATGTTTCTTTTTTAAGAGCGATGAGTCTGGATGAAGAAAAATGAACGTTGCCCATGTGATAAGCTGTTGAGCACTCACACTCTGTTCGTAAATTATGATGTTCTTTGATAACATGATTAAATAGTTCTTTGAGCAACAGTTATACGAGCTGATCATCAGATTATTAATTAGTTAGTTAATGGCAATGCACTATCATGTTAATGAATGGATGTGTGTGTGTGTCTATATATATATATATATAATATAAACAATTCCAATCTATATAATAGTTTGATTTAATCTTGAAAGAACTCGAATCATTGAGCTGTTATTGAATGTACTTGTACGTATTTGTTAAGGAAATATATCATGCTAATGATCAACTTAACTATACATTAATCTATAGAAATTGTGTTCTTTCTTCTTCTTCTTCTTCTTCTCCGATATTGATATTTATATATGGTGGTGGCTTGCGAAGGAGAGGAGGAGACATATATAGTATGAATGCTGCGTTGCATATTTTAGTGTGTGGAAGAGTTAAAGATTCAATGAAGATCATGGATATTAGCCGCCATCTCCTCCATTTCCATGTGATGCGTGAGTAATTGCTGCCGGCAATGTTGCCTATTTTCAAGCTGTTTAACCTTCCGTCTGTGACCTACCACTTATACCTTTTCTCTTTCTTTTGGTGGATTTGTGTTCAAGCACGATATATATATATATAGTAGAGAGAGAGAGAGAGAGAGGTTGTCAGTTTTGTTTTGTTTCAACCAAAACGATCAAACAGTTTCGTTTTGTTTTGACTGAAACAATCAAACTGTTTCGTACCAGTTAAAAAAACGAGATAAAACAATGTCGTTTTTATCTCGGTTTACATTCCAGTCTATTCCGGATTTTTTGGTCAAATACCGTCTGAAACGCACCGGTACATTTCGCCTGTGCCATTTCGGCCAAATAATGTTTTTTTTAAATAATGAATAATTTTACATTACCAATCATATCTTTTAATCTGACCGTTAGATTGAGATGAAATTTTACAAGGAGTCTCTTGCCATATTTATATATATTATGTTAAAATTTCAAAGCAATCAGAGAATGTAATGCCCTTACGAGATTGAAGATGATATTCTTGTAATATTATACATGTTCATAATTGCATAGTTCTAATTAATTTTATTTTTAGATTTGAGCTAAATTTGTTTTTGAATTAATATATTTAATTATATATACACACACACACACACATACATAAACAGTATAACCCCAAAACAGCACGCCAAAATACTCTGAAATTGAAACATTCTATTCTAATTAAAAAAATAAAACACTAACAAAAACAGAATTGACAATGATATATATATATATATATAATCTCAAACCACTACATCATGGAGTAAGTTGAAATGATTGCTAGTTGACTAATTAACAATGTTATAGTTAATTCTCTGTGGATTGTGACCAACAACATCCAAGTTGCATATTTATAAAGAAAAGGATCTACGCATGCCATGTGCAAGATGGAAAAAGAAATAAAAAAGTACACACAACATCCATTCTTACAATCAAACCTAAATACCTTGAAATAGAAAACAATTCTTTCTTCTTCTTGATTATGAAATACGAGAGAATATAGAAAGCAATTAGGTGTAGAGCCCCTTTAATCATCATCTTGACAATGATTTGGGTTCCATGGCTGTCAGAAGATGGCTTGCATTGACCTCATAGTAAACAATTCAGCCGAAACTAGACATTCATTTAATCATCATTAATTAAGGGAGACCAACCCTTCACAGGCTGATTAAATAGTATCATAACTCCTTAGAAGTTCATCAACAAGCAACACGAAAGGTCGGGATCTAATCTACACCATATCTATGTATGATCACATTCAACTTAATCCTATGTATTATGGTGAGATGTGTCAAGAAATCATTTCAGTTAAAAGTTTAAAATATTAGGAAAGACCATATAATATAATTTATTCTCTAACATACCTCCTCAAATGACCCATACTATCTTGTGCTTAATTTTTATCATATAGAATAAGGGTAATTAGATTTAAACTCGTGACCGCTAAGTTAACAAGGCTCTGATACTATGTCAAGAAATCATCTCATTTAAAAGGTTAAGCTATTAGGTAAGACTCCATAATATAATCTAACTCAAAATATTATTTTAATGTATGTATGAATAAATAAATGTTTTAAAAACCAATTATTATACTGCTAATTAAGTTCGGTGGTCGAGGAGGAGATTGGTTTCTATTATACTGCTAATGAGTTGTTAAAGAAATAACTTATCTAAAAATTTAAGGTGGTAGATGAGACTCAGAATATGATTTATATTATTCTCTAACACCCTATTCCAGTGAAAGTCTTTTGTGTTTGAAACTTGCACACACACCCATACTATCGTGTGTTTAATTTTTATCAAATAAAATGAAGGTGGTGAGATTTGAATAAATAAGAAAACAGCAGCAAGATAATATTATCTTTTATTGTGACCGCAAGCATGCATATTTTATTGATCGAATTGCTCTTTTATACAAGAGTTGTGATAACAGAGTTTCGAGAAATAATGACAAAATAATAACAAAAAAGAAGCTAGTTCATGGCAGATTTATTAGCAACTAACATCTTAACTTAATGGAAAGTAAATTTGACTCAATCTTCTCAGCATTGCAGACCATTTCTTCAGCAGCAAATTGAGGTAACATTCAACACAGTCCGCTTCATTATAATTCAGACATCACATACATTATTTTACTTAGTTGGGCAGACGCAGTCTTACAATTCTCCAATATTATAACTCAAAACAATAGAAAGAACACTGAAGGAGGCTAGTACTGATAGCACCCTATGTAGTTTGTATGGCAAGCAATGACACTTGCAACTTTCACCACCTGCTTTCCGATCACTCCTGAGCAACTTTCACCACCTGCTTTCCCACATTCCGGCCGCTGAATAGGCCTACCAAGGCGGCCGGACCTCTCTCCAGCCCCTCAGTTATGTCTTCCACATAAACAATCTTCCCTTCTTTGATACAAGGCAGGACAAAATCCAAGAACTTGGAGTATCGGTGGTAGTGCTCGTAAACCGCGAACCCTTCCATCCGGATCTGCTTATAAAACACAGCGCTCAGGTTCTGCACACTCTCAGGCTGCTCGAGATTGTATTGAGAGATCATTCCACACACAGCAATACGTCCATGGAGTCTCATGTTTACAAGGACAGCATCAAGCATTTTCCCTCCGACATTATCAAAGTAAATGTCGATGCCTTCGGGGAAGCACCTGGCAATGGAAAAAATCATTCCTTTTCTCTCTCGAGCCAATCCCCACAAGATTCACATTCAAAAACAAAAGAGAAAGTGAAGTACATGATCACAGATTAATTGAACTTGATAGAGTACTACTAACCTTTTCAAGGCCGCATCCAAGTCATGCTCCTCTTTATAGTTGAAAGCATCATCATATCCAAACTTGGTCTTCAAAAGCTCAACCTTTTCCTTACTCCCAGCACTTCCAACAACATAACAGCCTATCAGCTTCGCAAATTGCCCAACAAGCTGGCCAATCGCGCCTGATGCTGCTGAAACGTAGACGCGGTCTCCTTCCTTGGGAGAACCAATATCGAAGAAGCAAAAATAAGCAGTCATGCCAGGCATTCCTGTAAAAGAAAAGGGCACAGATTCAGAGAATATGGCTCAAACAAGTTAACATAAGAAAAATCATATAGTCCCTAACCATTTCACCTAAAAACTTAAGCTGTCAGGTGAGACTATAGAATATGATTTATATTATTCTCTAGCACACTGTATCAAGTGAAAGCATTTTAGGTTTAAAACGTGTACATGCCCACACTATCATGTATTTGATTTTTCATCAAATAGAATGAGAGTAGTGAGATTCAAACTCGTAACTGTTGGGTCAATAAGATTCTAATATTATATATTAAGGAAACATTTCACATAAAAACTTAAACTGTTTGGTAAAACTCTAAAATATAATTTGTATTATTCTGTAACACGTACCAAGAATACCAGTGTAGTAGGAAAGGGGTATATCATCAGTATGGTTGATCTTGAAGAGGTCTTCAGGGTTTGGTATTAGACTGTATTCTTCCCAGCCGATTGTACTTCCCCAGACCAAATCACCTTTCTTGAAATCAGAGTGCCTGGAATCAACAACTCTACCCACTCCGAATCCAACGATTGGCTGCTCAATGTCTCCAACAAGATTAAGTAAATTCACAGTAGAATTACAAGAAATATATAGTCGTAATATAAATATTTATAGCAATTCAACAGGGTGATTGATCAGAAACAAACAGAGCCAAGGGAGTAGGAAGAGAGCTCGGGTCTATCAGGTGGGAGATCTCTCTGCATGCGTCCACGCATAAAAGGATCACAAGACAAGTAGAGATTCTTGAGCAGCACAGCATCTTTACCACTCTGATCTTCTGGCACTTTGAGTTTGATGCTGCTCGTCGTCAGGTACAGGTTCGATTCTTCTGGAAAACCACTCACATAATCAGCGAGGAACACTTGTTTGTTGCTGATCACTTCCTCACCACCACCATGATCAGTACTATCCATGCTTTTCGCTGATGTTCTTAGATTAATAAAATGGCGAATAGATATTGCTGATGATATACAAGTCTGCAGAAGGCAAGCCATTATATAGACATGCATGAGCTAGATCTTGTTGAAAAGTCAATTGCAGATTGCTGATGATATAAGTGCTGACCAATAAGATTTGGTATATTACATTCAAACATGTTAATATTTGAGTCCATGCACCTATAGAAACTCAATTTTGTTTTTATGAGTATGAAATAAACACTAGACATTTGGATTATATATTTGCATGTGTGTGTAGAAACAAAAAAAAAAAAAATCAAATTTAGTCTCAATTAATATATAAAAATCCAATTTTATTGTTCTGACATAAAGTCCTGGTTGAGGAAGTGCTATCAAAATTTCCCACCTTGTGATCGAACCATTATAGTTAAATATGTGCCTTAATTTCAATCACGTAATCTCATTTTATAATAATAATAATAACTGCCGGTTAGATTCTTCCACTTTATACATTCATAAAGATCACCTGGTTATTGGGGGGCCATGATTTGGGTCGATGATTATTGGGCTCCTTAATCAAGTTTTGGTTCCTCACAAATCCATTGCTGGGCCTAGCCCATGATTTTGTTTTAGCTAAGTTGTTGTAATTAATTTATTAATCAAAATGATCTCGATGTTGTGCCCGCTAGGACTCTTAGACTCTTGATTTTCTATTCAACTACAAGCAATTAATTAAATAGCATTTCATTACTATATGGAAACAAACATAAATAAGAAAATTAAGATAGTTGAGATAAAGATAAAATATATCAAGATGATATATTTATAGATTCACTCCAAAAAAATATTATAGAAATGAATTTATTTTTATATCAAAATTAAATTAGATTTGTTGAAAACACAAATCCTGAATAGACTTGAATAAAACAAATAAAAAACATAAAAAATAAAGGACATGAAGAACAGCAAACCAAATGACCGAATAAACCTATCAACATGGACTTAAAACCAGACCAGATTTGGTCAAAACAAAAGCATATACATATTCAAAATCATGCAAGAAACAAGAATCAAACATCCAATTATTTTAATCTTTTACTTAAAATGTACGATTTAATCAAAATCATAATTGTCAATTTTGTTCTGTTTTGACCGAAACATTTTGTACCAGTTAAAAAATTAAGACAAAACGGCGATATTTTTACCTCGATATAAATTCCTGCCCATTTCGGATTTTTCGACCAAATATCAGTCGAAACGTACCGCTTTCGTTCCGTCCGTTCCGTTTTGGCCAAATAGTTTTTTTTTAAAATAATAAATAATTTTACAATATTAGTCATATCTCTTAATTTGACCGTTAGATTAAAATAAAATTGCACAATATAGTTACTAGGCTGAGTGAAACACGATTCATACTAGCTTCTTGATTCTTGAAAGTTAGCCAGCCTCGCGTCCTCCATTTTGATCCCACTAAATTACTTCATATATGGTTTTAATAAACCTAGTTTATCATCATTATTTTCCTTCCATCATGCGTAATTTAAGATATTAATTTATTTACAAAAACAACTTTTGTTCAGTATCATTAAACTTGATGCTCAAATATGATAAGTCAACTTAATTTTGATTGTTTTTTAAAAATAATATCCTTTTTTTTGGCTTGTTTCGGCTTAATGATGTGAGTTCAAAGCAAACTAAATTGGATACACTCTACCAAAAAAGAAGTAACAATTACTAATAGAAACCTTTTTCCTTCCGGGAAGTAACTTCCTCAAGGAATTAATTAAATATACATGTCTAATTTGTGTATCATCTACCTTTTTTTAGGGAAATATTTACGGTACAGTAACTACTAGGTATTTATAATATAGAAGAGAAACAAATACAACATGGAGAGAGAACATCTTTCCCGGAGATCAACTGTGATGAAAACTCAACATTTATTCAAACAATATTTGTTTTTTTTTTCTTTTGTAAATATTTAATAATTACCTCTTTCCCGGAGATCAACTTGAAAAATTGTCCAATCGACGAGACTCTATTATTTAGAAACTACCTAGCCACGTACCCATGGGAAAAACCATTTGTGTAGCTATCTAGAACAAGAAAATTGGCGTGGAAAAAATACTTTACACGCACTACTTATTAATAAGATTAAAATTTAAAAAAAATAAATCATTTTCATGGAGAAGATTGACTGGCATCGTTATTCAAGTTCAGCATACGAGGCTTTCTTCTTAATTCAATGATCTAATTTTAAATACTTTTTTTTTTTTAAAAAAAAAATACCATGCATGCATGTGACCTATAACCATCGATTCAATGGTGACTTGAGAAATTCCATTTACACACGCACATATTTAATTGAGGTATATGCATTTATAAGCATTAATTCCTTAGTATGTGCATTGAACAATAGAAGCGACTCCATTAATCAGAGGTCATTTAACGTGCAATTATGATTTCATGCTGCTTTAAAAATAATGGTATTAAACCTGGTTGCTGTTGAACTCGATCGGGTTACAAGTTGGGTGAGTACTTAACCCGAATCAGTCTAAAATGATTTTATTTGTTTTAATAAAAAATAAAACTAAAATAATATAATTCAACATGAATCAAATCCCAAATCGTTAGGTTAGAAGCTTATTTGTGAAGCCATGCAATGCCTTGAACAACACTTCTTTAACTAATTGAGGATGATAACCTAGAAAGCTTAATATATAATGGATTATCAACAATAGTTAAGAAGCATACAAGTGCTGACCCACTAGCGGTTTTTACAGGAAAAAAATGAACTCTTATTTGACTTGTGTCAGCCAATTAATATTTCAACTCATCTAAAAAGTGGATGCAATATTTCAATGGTTGATCAGCTACTAGCTTGGATTCCATGTGGCGATGCAGTATTTCAAATGACCTTCGTTTGATTTCGCTATGGTCTTTTACTCTTTGAAAATTAGTGGAAGGTGAAGGAGTCTTCAAATATGTATGACAAATCAGACCTACCCCCATCGACTGCGAGGCCTACCGAGATCAAACGCCACTTAATTTAAATGATTTAATAAGATGTGTGTGTGTGTGTATAAACAGAGTCCAGTCTTCCTCAACCAGGTGATTTTTTTTCCAACCAAATGCCTAACCCACAAATATGTATGTGTGTGTGTATAAACAGAGTCCAAGCTATAAATTAATAAAAAAAAAAAGGGAATGTCTTATTGGTCTCTCAATTATCACATGATTCTTAACTAGATCCACAAACGAAAAATACTCCCAATTGAATCCCACATCTATCAAATTAGTGATATGATCATTAAGTTTATGACAGAGAAGAAGAAGGTTGCTTGAAAAAGGAATATTAGTGTTTTCAGCAAATGAATGAATATAGAATTTTCCTGTATTCAGCAGTATTTTATTAGAGAATAATATAAATTATATTCTGGAGTCTCACCTAACGGTTTAAGCTTTTAGGTGAGATAGATCCTTAATATGGTATTAGAGCCTTGTTGACTTAGCGGTCACGTTTTCGTATATCACCACTCTCATTTTATTTTATACAAATCAAGCACAAGGTATCTATGCAAGTTTCAAGCCCAAATTTTTTTCACTTGATGGGGTGTTAGAGAATAATATAAATCATATTCTGGAGCCTCACCTAACAGCTTAAACTTTTAAATGAGATAATTCTCTAACATATTTCAGTTCCTGTAATTTTCAAAAGTTATATTTTATCGACTATAAATAAAAAAGAAAGAGGGTTTTCTTATAAATAAACATAAATGGGCTTCCCCATGTAACCAATGATGAACTACGTGCACCCACTGCTAGGTTTGATCTTGTCCTTGCGACAACCTTGCAGCATCAGAATGTTATGGATGCGTGTAATTGATTCATCAATCCCTATAAGTAATATATGCCTTTTTTTTATTTATTTTAATTTCAACAGTAGATGAATTGCATCGTCAATGCAGCCTTCAAAAGTTTTTGGACCGTAAGTCAAGCCAAGATGATAATTTGATTTCACATCAACATCAACTGTCAACATATGTGTGTGTGTGTGTGTGTATATATATATATATATATTCGTCTCTCTTCAGTATTCTAAGGTTGGCCGGTCTCCACTAACTCGAGGGAAGTTATACTTTCACTCCAATTTATTTCAATTTAATGTATGATCACTCAGTTGAAAAGCAAATGACTTATACAAGATAATCACGTTAATTACTCTCCAAGGAGACACAGATATTCTTCGTACCAGCGACGTCTATGAGGTATTCATTTGATTTTCAGCACAAGAATTTCCAGGTGAAGTTCGGCCAACGGAGACAAATATTTTCAGAATAGTTTTACCTTTTAATTTGATGTAGTTGCTCGAACAAGTACATCACATGCAACCTCTAGCAGGAATTGCTTGAAATAAGGAATCCCTAAATCAAGGCAATCAATCAATCCCATTAAGCTATACATGGATGGCCAAGCTCAGCCATGAAATTTGGGTTTTTGATGCGAGAATTATTACAACAATCGAAAAAAACATTATCCAAGAAGGTGCTTGTTGGGATGCGAAAGGATTAAGGTACTAGGTACTTGACTTCTTTTATATAACATATTTAAGACATTCTTATCACTCAAGGTCAGGGGAGCATGGGGTTTAATTTATAAAATATTTATTATTATACAATTATTATATATATTTAATATTTTAATTCTCATCTTCACATGGGGTTTGATTTGTTTGTAAATATAATCGGATGGATCGAGATGAAATTAGGCCCCTTCAAGTCAATGGTTAGCCAAACTAAGAAACTAACCACATATAATAATAATAATAGCAGCTCGCCGTGATCATATCAAGACTATTCATTGACCTTATTTTATTAAATCCAGGGACGTAATTGAACTTTTGATGGTCCTAAATGATTTAATTAAAATCTTAATTGAAAGTAAGATTAAGTTTGAAAGTCAATTCGGTCAAAATTTAATGAATTCATTATGTTTAAGGACTTAATTAAAATTTTAACGAGTTCATTTGACTTAATTAAAGATTTTATTGGGAAAAAAATCAAGTTTTAAAGCCTAATTCTGGTCAAATCAAAACAACTAAAAGTCTTGAGAACCAATTTTAAGGGTATTTTTTTCTTGGTAAGGTTCATTACACAAAAGATCAATATATTTTGACTTAAGAAAGTCTAGGTTTGATTCATAATGCTAAGATTAACTTTAATAAGACATGTTTGCTTTAGCCAATAGACAATCAATGGTTAAAACACACAAAAACATAGCCTTAATATTAATGTGTTAAATAAACAATGCAATTAATTTCATGTAAAGTGTATTAGAGGTGATGTTGTCATCCCTATACGCTACATGTTCTCCTATCTAGTAGAACAACTTGGGTTTTTATAGCGACTAAAACAATAGATGGCGATTCCAAATCCTTAAACCATACAAAAACAAAAAATCTTTATTCTTAGCACACTCCTTAAAAAATAATATTATACATCATTTCTTTAAACAATACATAAATCCAAAATTGAGATAGTTAGATCTAGTTATCATAAATTGTGATAATTTTATAATTAGTAATGGGGTGATAAGATACCATAATTAGTCCCCAAAGAGTGTGGCGTGATGACAAAAGACTGGAAATCTGCACAGCAGATCCCGAGTTCGAGTCAAGACGCGAATTTCTTGTAAGAGCCTGAGATAGCTAGAGTTTTACTTACTCACTTGGACTCATAAAATACACTTTCCAAAGATGAGATTTTCTCCAAAAAAAAAAAAAAAGATACCATAACTACAGAAGGCCGTAATAAGAGCAAGGATAGATATAATATAATATAATGTACATTAATTTTGACTTTTACATGGTACGTGATGTCATTTGTTGGAGACAACGGGGTCTAGATTAAAGAAGAAGAAATGAACTTGAATTCCCTGGTAATGTGGAGCTCTGTGCCTGTCTACTCACATGGCTTCCTCTGATTAATTTGAATCCATTCCCAACAATCTTGCCATAAACTCATGGAATCCATATATTAAGCAATCAAACCCGTGATAAATAAATAAATAAACGGGGATGAGGGATAAATTGTTTGAAAACAAGGAGGAGTAAAATGTAATCTCCTTCAGAACACAAGGACCAAATAAACTATGTAGTCAACAAGTTTATGGGAATTCAAATATGAACTGAAGAACTAAAGACGGACGGTGTAGAATTTAGAAAACAAGAAATACGTGCATTCAACAACAATGTTTACGGCTAAATGGTCAAAAAAATAAATGGAAATACGAAAAGAGTAAGAAACCATGATTCACGGTAATGAAGAAATCGTGAGAGAATCATTAGGGTTTCACGCCGTTCTTGTCAACTTCTTCAATATATAATAATTATCCATCGATCTAACATTGACCAAAATGTTCGTGGTGGTTTAATTCGTTGTTAATTATATCATTTACCTTTCTTCTTCTTTTTTTCTCTCTCTCTCTCCCTCTCTTTAAGTTAGGCTTAAATATTTAACTTGCTATCAATCAAGTTTACTTAACTCGAGATTCAAGTTAAAATTAAGTGAATGTTTGGCTAAGCGGTTGAACTGCTATTTGGCCAAATTTTGAAAAAAGAATTTCATTTTAAATGAAATTTTTTTAGTGTTGTTAGATCATTTTGATGTGCTGATGTCAAAAATAATTTTAAAAAATAAAAATAAAATAATTTTGATGTATTTCTATACGAAAAATATTTTCAAAAGCAACCATAACCACACTCTTAAACACCCCCTAAAAAAATAGAGATCTATGTAACCTAAAAAGTTAACCCATAACTCAAACAATCTCATCGAAATTCAATTTAAATTACTGAGTTTAATAATTTTGAATCGAACCGATATTTTATGCAAATAAATAAAATCCATGGAGTGGTACAATAATAAGTACTAAGAGCAAGAAAGTAGAAGCCTTGTGATTCTATAAAGAAGACAATAATGACATTGATGGAAAGCATGTTTCAGACAAATAACGACAACATATATATACTTAGATATACATGATGGTGTCTTTTCACTGCATTAATAATAGTAATAATAATAAAACAAATATAATTTTTGATATTTGATGGTGTTATAGAAAGTAAATTAGAAAACACTTTTAATTAAGTGTTTGATTATAGTATAAAAAATAAACTGAAAAATAAATTATCTGAAGTTTGTTAAAAGAATGAGGATTAAATCTAGCATATAAGAACATTGAAGGAGAATAAAATTAAAAATATTTTTTTATTAAATTTCATAAATTATCTTAAATAAAATAAATAGAAATAAAAAAATAAAGATCATAATTGAAAAATAAAAAAGGTCAAAGATGATGAATTTTTTCCCCATAAATTATATCAAATAAATAAAAACAAATAAAAGAACGAAGACCAGTTATGATCAGAGTTATTGATCCCGTCCCGTTCCGGCCGGAACGGGCGGGACGCCCCGTCCCGTTACAAAATCCGGGACAAAACGGCGACGTTTTTGTCCCGGGGTAGAATCCCGACTGTCGTCGGAAAAAGCGGGCGATTCCGGCACGGAACGCCTGATTCCGATCTTGGGCGTTCCGTTCGGTGCGGACTAAAACGACGTCGTTTTGATAAGCAACAAACGGCGTCGTTTAGCTAATACACGGGCAAACAAATCACCCTTTCTTCTTCCCGGCTCCCGGTCCCGGACTCACGAATTTTTTCCCCCAATCTATTCCCCGATTTCTCCCAATCTCAAATTAATCCGAAATCCCTTTGTTTTCGATTCATAAACCCGAGAAATCCCTCACTTGTAAAGCTCAATTTGTAATCCTCAACCCCAAAATCGACTCAATTTACGAAACCCTAAATCAAAAATCAAAATCTCGCGGCACAATTTCTTCCACACGACGGCGCACAATTTCTTCTACACGCGACACAAAATCTTCGAGTAGTTCTTCTTCCCCAAATCTCGAGTTAAAGGTACACATTTGAGGAACCAAATCCTTTAATTTATTGAAAATTTTTTCGACGATTTTAGAACTTTAGATGAGTCGAATGGAGAAATAAATTTTCGACGATTTTAGAACTTTAGATGAGCTAATTGTTATTGAGTAATGAATGTCGGTTTGAATCTCGGTTCAAATTTCGGTTCATTTTCGAAAAACGGATTTGTAAATTTTTTCGAATTTTACTCGTGATACTCGATTTATAGCCGATTTGAGTTTGCGTTTGATTTTTTGAAGTAGCTTTGATCTTTGTGATAGTGATACTTGTAAAATCTGACCCGCTTCTTGTTTGCTAGATCGAAAAAAAATCTGTTGATTCTGTTTTTAAGAAGGAAAAATAAAAAAGTCTGTAGAGATTGTAGAATCTGAATCGCATTTTACAGGGTGCTCTGTTTTGGCGAGCATTGTTTTTGTAGTGTTTTGAACCAAAGCAATGCATGCTTGTTTTTATGCTTAAATTGGTGTATATTTGGTTGAAAGTTTAAAATGGGTTTAAGTCGAAACTTGTTGAAAAGTTCGGATAGAAAAATGTATGTTTTCAGCTTGTGAATTATGATGGAAGATTGTGTGTTTTGAACCAGCAATGCATGCTGTTTTTATGCTTAAATTGGTGTATATTTGGTTGAAAGTTTAAAATGGGTTTAGGCCAAAACTTGTCGAAAAGTTCGGGTAGAAAATGTATGTTTTTAGCTTGTGAATTATAATGGAAGATTTTGTGTGTTGAACCGAAAATCTATCTCTGAAATGCATGGGTATTTTTATGAGAATTTGCATGAGTGTTTGGACTGGAATTCGGTTAAAGTATTGTGTGCCGAATTGTGTATTTCGCGGCAAATTGTGACTCGCTGCCGAAGCTGCATTATGAACATATGAACTCTTGAAATGAGTGCAGTGTATGCTTTTCGTGTAGCTTGGTGTATGCTTGATGTTGTTGATGCTTGATGTTGTTGATGCTTGATAATGGAAATGCTTTTCGTTTTCGTGCATGGTGTTATCTTTTTACATGCCTAACTTGTGTTATCTTTTTACAACAGATTAAATTACATGGCTGAAAACTCATGTAGTGGTGGGACTTCCATGTATTCAGCTCCAACAAGATCAGATGATCCAGCATGGGCTCATGGACAGGTGGTTCCTGGTGTAAAGGCCGCAAGTATATGCATTTATTGTAATAAACGGATCAATGGTGGTGGTGTTACTCGGTTGAAGTACCACCTTGCTGGTATTAAAGGTGAAGTTGAAGCTTGTAAAAAGGTCCCTCCGGAGGTTAAGTGGCAAATGAAACAAATGGTAGATGAGATGACAACGGAGAAAGAGAGAAGAAAAAAGAATTAGAACCGATATTGGAAATTCTCAATCAGCTTCCAATGATGAAGAAATAGCAGAGGGTGATATACGTTCACAAACAAGTAGAAGAACGACGATTGCAAGGAACAAGTACATCCGGAAGAAGGATTCCTTTATTTGCTCCACGAACTACCCGGGTTCCCGACTCTAGTATTAGAAGTGCAATGGCTACTAAAGAGATGGAACACAATGCAAGAATAGCCAGTAGCAACATGGTGGTATGATGCTAATATAGCGTTTAACGATGCTAATTCAGTATTATTATCAGCCAATGCTAGATGCCTTAGCATCCATAGGACTCGGGTTTAAAGGCCCATCATTTCATGATTTAAGAGGACCACTTTTTGAAGGATGTAGTTCATAATGTCCATGAATACATTTTAAGTATCAAGGCTGATTGGAGAGTTTATGGATGTTCAATTATGGTCGACGTGGTGGACAAATAGGAAGAATGCACCAATTGTGAATTTCCTTGCCTATTCTCCGAGAGGCACCCAGTATTCTTGAAGTCTGTTGACACTTCGAGGGACTTCGAAAAAGATAAAGAGACATTGCTCGGAGATGTTTGATGAAGTTGTCAAAGAAGTTGGACAAGAGAATATTGTCCAATTTGTTAGTGATAATGAGGCTTCATTTAAGGTCTGCTGGGAAAAGCTTTGCGACGAAAGGTATGGCACCTTTTTTTGGTCTCCTTGTCTCTGCCCATTGCATTGATTTAATGCTAGAAAATATATGTGATCCAGAGATATTTTCCAATGATTGATGAAACCATTAAAAAAGGCAAGAAATATAACCAAGTTTATATATAATCATGCATGGGTTCTAGCTTTGATGAGGAAAAGAATTCACAAATGGACATGATTTATGTCGTCTCGGCATAACAAGGTTTGCAACCCATTTCTTAAGCCTCCAATGTTTCATCGAAGTTTAAGAAGGAGCTTCGACGGATGTTTACTTGCACAAAATGGGTTGAATCAAGTCATGGCAAAAGTCGGGTTGGAAACGAAATTGCTGCTATAATTTTACAAGATAACGACTTTTGGCCGAGATGTGCACATATTGTCAACGTCGGCCGAAAGCCTTTAGTACGAGTTCTAAGGTTAGCGAGACAGTGAAGAAAAACCATCAATGGGCTATTTATATGAGGCAATGGATAAAGCAAAAAGAAGCCATCAAAAATAAGGTTGAAAAAATAGAATGTCTCAATATGGACCATATATTCGGGTAATTGATGCTAGATGGGATAAGCAACTTCATAGTCCATTACATGCGGCAGGATGTTTTCTTAATCCCCGGAATATATTTTTAGGCCTTCTTTTTCAAAACAAAGGGAGGTAACTTCGAGGTTTGCTTACCACAATTATGAGATTGGTTCCCTGATTGTGATACTCAAGATAACATCATTGCCCAAATTGAGGAGTATAAGAGAGCAACTGGTCTTTTTGGTGTAACCATGGCTATTCAGTAATAGAGAAAAAGTTAAATCCGTGTAATAACTTTTTATTTTTTACAATACAATGTCTTTTTTTTATCTATAATATTTGATTTATTCAAAATTTGTTATCTAGTTTCATGGTGGGAGCAATTCGGCATTGATACTCCGAAATTCAAAAGTTTGCGATTCGAAGTTCTTAGTCAATGTCTGTAGTGCAACTCGGGTGCTGAAAGAAATTGGAGTGTATTTGAATTCATTCATTCAAAAAAGCTGAAATAGGCTTGAGCACAAGAGATTAAACGATTTAGTATTTGTTCAGCTATAATCTAAAAGATTAAACAGAGGTAAGTAAAAATATCAATATTATTATATTAGTAATTATTTTCTATTACATTGCTATTAATTTTTTAATTTCTTTACGTGTTTATTCTTTGTAGGAATATGAAGCGAGAACAAGAGATGCTTTAGATCCCATTAGCCTTGACAACATTGATCTATTGAATGAATGGATTTGTGAAGAACCCGGTCTTCTTGATGGAGATGACATAAGTTGGGAGAGTATCGAAGCACCTTTCAGCTACTTTAAATTTAGATGATGAAGAGACATGTGTAAATGAGGAGAATGAGCTTGGTGGAGATGACCCGACTATTGGAATGTCTTGTTGACGACTTTCCTTATGTTCCACAGCCAGATCAAGATCCTTACTTTTATATTAATGATGTAGTAGAGGATGTTTGATGTATTTTTCTTTTATTTTAGAACATTTTACTTTCATAATATTTTGGAATTTCAAAGATGTTTCTAATTTTGAGATTATGTTTGTATTGTATAATTTAAATTTCATTTATCTTGAATTTAAATTATACTTGTTAAATTAATATTTTATTTTTTTCATATATATAATTAAATAAAAATGAACAGTACAAAACCGGAACGGTACCCGGAACGGTACCGAAACCGGGACGTCCCGTTCCAAACACAAATCCGGAACCGGGACCGGGACGGGATCAATAACTATGGTTATGATAAATAAAAAATCCAAGTAAGAAAAAAATTAAAGATTAGTATTGATAAAAAAATAAAATTATATCAAATTCTAAGGGATGAAATTCAAGAAATAAAATAAAATATATAGAAATGAAGAGATTAAAGAATAAATTTGATGCATTCAATAAATAAAAAAACTACACTTTTTCTGAAAAATAAGCTGAATATTTTTTATAGATCAACTTTTCTAATAATTAAAAAACTTAGAAAATAGTATTAAGAAAATCTTAAATGTTTTTTGGAGAAAACAAATTCATCCTTGGATCATTGATGTTGAATTTAATAAAAAAAACTACTTCTTATTAAGCAAACGGGGCTGGTATTACGTGGAAATGTCCATGTCAGTACTCCGTGCTGACGAATGTCATACATCACCATGCCAGGCGTTCACGGCGGGGGCCGGTCTACTTTTTTCAAGTTGAAAATGCACGACACAAGAAGATCGGTGGCTGGAATTTTTGATTTTTTTTCTTTTCAAAATCCATGTTTAAACTTAGGATGACTTTTTATCGCGGTAATCAAGGAACTAATGTAGATCGACCAACATCTAGTTTTACACCATAAGAGCACCCATACCTAATCATATATATTTAAAAAAAAATATAAAACTAAATTCTATTTTGATCGGATTAACTTGTTTTTTCAGACAAATCAAGATTAATCAAACTAGGTTTCACCTAGTTTATTTTACATTACGGTAAAACCAAGTCATGTATCATCATGCTACAAGAATATTATGAGGAAAAACTTTTTCTCACAATACGGCGCTGATTGTTGTCAATCTCCACCTCCATACTTAATTCCTATAAATACCATATCTAACTGCTTCAACTTCCCCCATCACTCTCCAAGAACAACTCTCTCTTTCTCTCATCATTTTCAACCGCTGATCACCTGCATTAACTCGTATCGTCAATCTATGGCATCCCTTCCGCTTCCGATTACCATTCTTTTCATCATTTTCCTTGCCTCCTCCCCCTCAGCAAGGGCAGCACAATTCAGCGTGTTAAGTTACGGGGCCAAACCTGGTGGAAGAACTGACTCAGCCAAGGCCTTTGCCGCAGCCTGGTCACAGGCATGCGCCTCTACAGGGCCAGCCACCATCTACGTTCCTAAAGGGAGCTTCTCTTTAGGTCAAGTGAAGTTTCAGGGTCCATGCAAGAATAATGCTATTTTGGTACGAATAGATGGTACCCTAGTCGCTCCGTCAGATTACAAGGTCATTGGCAGTGCAGAAAACTGGCTGATCTTCGAGCATGTTAATGGGGTTACTCTGTCTGGAGGGATTCTTGACGGCCAAGGTGCCGGCCTGTGGTCTTGTAAGAAATCCGGCAAGGGTGGTTGCCCCAGGGGCGCAACGGTAATTAAGCTATTCAGATGCATGCATTATCTCACTATTTTGGTCGTCTCTGGACTAAAACTAATTAAAGACACGATCTTTTCTTAAAGTCCTAATTATATGTTTTCTTTTATCGTGCAGTCGCTTGAGTTTACGAACTCAAAGAACATTGCGATAACCGGATTGACATCATTGAATAGCCAAATGTTCCATATTGTCATCAATGGCTGCCAGAACGTCAAAGTCCAAGGAGTGAAAGTCTCTGCCGATGGAAACAGCCCTAACACGGATGGGATTCATGTTCAGCTATCGACGGCTGTCACCATCTTGAATTCCAGGATCGGAACAGGCGACGATTGTGTATCTATCGGGCCCGGTACCTCAAATTTGTGGATTGAAAATGTGGCATGTGGACCAGGCCATGGAATCAGGTAATCACTGTTTATATACTAAAACTTGAGATGGAATAATAATCAATAAAGAAAGTAGAAGTGAGCTTGCGCACATGAGGATGAGTTGAGTAAGAGAAAAATGATCCGATTTATCCCCCTGTGTACTCTCTGAAATTTTTTTGTTGTTTTGTTTCGTCTCATTTGCTGGACTTCTCTTATTCTCTTACTCATTATCGTGAGCTCATTTGTTCCTAACTATGGTAGCTGAATTATTATATATAACTTGTAAATGCATGCGTGGTTGATGTAGCATTGGAAGCTTGGGCAAGGAGTCGCAAGAGGCTGGTGTTCAAGATGTTACAGTCAAAACCACTACATTTACCGGTACCCAAAATGGGCTGAGAATCAAGACCTGGGGAAGGCCTAGCACTGGTTTTGCTAGAAACATTCTTTTCCAGCATGCAGTCATGAATAACGTACAAAATCCCATTTTGATAGACCAAAACTATTGCCCCGGCGAGAAGAATTGCCCTGGCCAGGTATGTCAAACCTAGTTAGAACTGTCTCCTTCTAAAATAGTTTTAGAATATATATATATATATATATATATATATATATATATATATATATATATATATATATATATATATCTTAAATCCTTCTATATATCTAATTTCTTGTACATTAAACAGGTTTCTGGTGTGAAAGTTAGTGATGTGACCTATCAGGACATTCATGGAACATCAGCTACTGAACTTGCGGTGAAGTTTGATTGTAGCAAAAAATATCCGTGCACTGGAATTAAACTGCAGGATGTGAAGCTCACTTACGACAATAAACCGGCGGAAGCATTATGTAGCCATGCCGGCGGAGTTGCTTCCGGCACGGTTCAGCCTACTAGCTGTTTGTAGAAGCTAATAGCCTAAAGATGAACTAGTTCATCGAGTCTAAGTTATTTGCTTGAGCCTGAGGCACGTTTGTGCCCGACCTGTGCAACTATAGTTGTAGCTAGTGCAAACTAAAATATCCAAACTAAAGTTTGCTTGGTTCTTGTAACTTTTTATTTGATCTTTAATTATATGAGAATTATATTCTCTACTTAATTTAGTACATCTCCATAAATTAATATTAAATTAGTAAATTTGATTAAATAATTATTGTTTTAAAATATAATTAACCTGATCCAGCAGGTTGACCCGAACTCTAGGGTTTAAAAAATATAATGGGAAAAGTGACTCGGTATGCCTGGTTAACTCGTCAAAAACCTTTAGAAACATCCGGTCAAAACCTATCATTTTTTTTAATGATGTTATTTTTTAAATTGTTTTTTTTTAAATATATCAAAATAATATAAATATATAAGAATATCGGTCTTTCTTGACTTGAGTGAACTCACCTAACTCGTGATTATATAGTTATCTCGAGTTGATCCAAAATCAAATTCAAAAGCTATATTTAAAATAATATTTTAGTTGAATAATACTTCAATTAATTAATTAATTAATAGAATTATAATAGTTATTTTTTAAGTAGGAGTTCGGAAAATTCATTTCTTTCTTTGTACTATAATCTCGATCAATTGTCGGATGGAGACGTAATACATTGTTTTTAAGCTACGTACGACAGAGAGAAAATATCCCTTTCTCATGGGATCTTGCTGTTTCATTTCTTCACCGCATAAAGAGTTTCCGCTTCAAATAAAAATGTTGGTCTTCCGAGCAAGGAATTTTTTAAATTGATTTCAAGAAGTGGATCATGTCACTTCAATATATACTATTCCTGGTGGTAGAAGAAAGTACTTGAGAAAGATTTTCAACTCACCACAGGCGCCTCTTGGTGGAGAATCTTTCAGAGCCCATTTGTTTCCGAGTTTCATAAAAAAAGAAGATAATAATTGATTTCTTAGTTAGTATAATTACAATCGCCGGGCAGAGACGTTCCACAATATCAAGCAATAAACTCACTCAATGAGCTACGTATTACGTTGGTTTTAAGCTAAGACTGTAAGAAAATATCCCATTCGTAAACGAGATAATTATTTTTCTGCTTGATCAACTATGTATTCCCACTTTGATCAGGTTCTTATAGACAGCTAGTGGGCTGAACAAGTCCGGATGCAACTCCTCCAGTATTGCTGCATGATGCTTCAGCTGGCTGATTCTTGTAAGTGAGCCTTACATCTTGTAATTTGATCCCAGTACATGGATATTTTTTGCTACAATCAAATTTCACCGCCACTTCTGTTGCTGATGATCCGTGAATGTCTTGGTAGCTCACACCACTAATTCTCACACCAGAATCCTGTTTAACGTGAAAGAAAATACAGCAAGATTTCAGGTATGTTTTGGATATGATCATCATTCAAAATGAAAAGAACGGTATGGGCAATGTATAGTTTTGACGACGTACCTGGCCAGGGCAGTTCTTCTCGCCGGGGCAATAGTTTTGGTCTATCAAAATGGGATTCTGTACGTTATTCATGACTGCATGTTGGAAAAGAATATCTCTAGCAAAACCATTGCTAGGCCTTCCCCAAGACTTAATTCTCAGCCCATTTTGGGTACCGGTAAATGTAGTCGTTTTGACTGTAATATTCTGCACACCAGCCTCATGGGATTCTTTGCCTAAACTTCCAATGCTACATCAAATCATTGGAAATACATTAAACATTAGGAGCAGATGATAAATGGTATAATAAACTTATAGTTGATGTTATAATTTCTTATTTACCTGATTCCATGGCCAGGTCCACAAGCCACTTTTTCAATCCATAAATTTGAGGTGCCGGGGCCAATCGATACACAGTCGTCCCCTGTTCCAATCCTGGAATTCAAGATGGTGACACCGGTTGATGATTGAACGTGAATACCATCGGTGTTAGGGCTGTTTCCGGCAGCTGAGACTTTCACTGCTTCCATTTTGACGTTTTGGCAACCATTGATGACAATGTGAAACAACTGGCTGTTTAATGATGTCAATCCCGTGATTGCAATATTGTTTGATTTCGAAAATTCAAGTGACTGCACGGTAAATAAATTAATAAGAAAAAATCAGAGCTTGAAAATGGAATGTTTATCTTTAGTACTCTTCTGACTAAAACATTGCAAGATAACTATGCCATGCATGCATGTGTTTCATTATCATACCTTTGCTCCTCTGGGGCAACTACCCTTGCCAGACTTCTTGCAAGACCACAGCCCAGCACCCTGGCCATCAAGAGTCCCTCCAGATACAGTAACCCCATTAACATTCTCGAAGATGAGCCAATTTTTAGCGTTACCAATGACTTTATAATCGGATGGGGCGACTAGGGTTCCATCTATACGCAGCAAAATAGCGTGGTTCTTGCAAGGACCCTGAAACCTCACTTGACCTAAATAGAACCTTCCTTGAGGAACAGAAATGGTGGCTGGTTTTGTGGAGGCGCATGCTCGTGACCAGGCAGCAGCAAAGGCCTTGGTTGAGTCGGTTCTTCCATCAGGTTTGGCACCATAACTCAACACACTATATCGTTCTGCCTTTGCTAAAGCTGAGAACGCAGAGAAGATGATAAAGAAAAGGGTAATACGATGAGGGATCGTCGGAAGTGGAAGGACTGCCATTGGTCTTTCAGGTATCGGATAATACTTGAATTGATGCAAATGATGAGTAGTTGAAATGCAGAGAAAGAGAGACTTTGTTGTTTTTTGAAGGTGATGTGAATCTGAAAGCAGTTGAAGGTGGTATTTATAGGAAGCCTGGAAATAATTTAAAAAGTCCATAATTTAAATAAATTTATATCGATTTTAAACAAGAATGACAAAAAGACAGCATTTTTTTTTTCGTATCTTGAGATAGAAATCAAAGCTATTTAAATAACTAGCTATTATTAATTAATTATAATTAATGTTGTAGTAGTAATTACTCATGAAATTTGCATATCAAATTTTTAATCTAACCTTTGAAGTGATTAAATTAAAAACTAGAAATTAAGAATTATCTAAAATTAGCGATTTTTATACACAAACCGAATTACTCATCGTTACAAAATTTTAAATTATTTAATTTGAACAGCATTTAACTACCATAACCGTTAACTAACTCCCTGCTAATGAAAGAAAATTAAGAATGATTAAAAATCAATTCCTTTTGTGTCTTGGAACCTCAACGTTGAAAATGTGCTTACACAGATGACATTTGTTTATATCTATCTATCTTTTAATATATAGTTATTGTGTATTAATAAATAAATCATTTAAAAAACAACCGTCAAAAGCTGAAAGTTACGTAATGTTCCTTTTCTCTCTTTGCTTCATGCCCAAGTAATCATTCCCTCATATTTCTCCAAATATTTTAGCATTTCGCACACATTATATTTTATTATTTATTATTATACATGGTCAATGGATGGAAGGATCATGAGCATATTATTAGGTGAGTAGAAATAATCAACAAATTGTACACGGTCGAAGTCTATGGGTTGGAGGTTGGGACCGAACCAATCAATAGCCAATCTACGGGCAGCATGTGCGGCCTTCACTGACCTTGAGATATAAAAAGTCAAGCTAATCTCATGGTTAGAGAATAATATAAATTATTTTTGAAATTTCATCTAATAACTTAAAATTTTAGATAAGATGGTTTCTTGACATAATATCAGAGTTTTGTTAATCCAGCAGTTACGAGTTCGAATCTCACCACCCTCATTCTATTTGATTAAAAATCAAGCACAAAATAATGTAGATCTGCGCAAGATAATTAGTATCCTCATGACCTTGAGATATATATATCAGAATCTACTAAATATATTATTTGACACATATCATATCTCGTCAGCATCTCAGATTAATTTCAATGACTGTTCGTCACCCTTCGAAGATAAGATCATAATGAATAGTACATGTCTTCAAAACAAGAACACAAATCGACGCATTCATGGACAACACCGTTTGATGTGTGAAAGTCTCTGTAGCTTAATTTCAATCTCCAAGCTACTCTATGTTCCATACTTCATTTATCAGATTTTGAAGACTAATTAGTTGCAAAGCATGTGCGTAGCCACTTTTAAGTTGATGAGAAATCAAAGTTTGCATCTTCATCCCATTTATTGTTAGAGAATAATATAAATTATATTCTGGAATTTCACCTAACTGCTTAAACTTTTAGGTAAAATAGTTCCTTGACATGATATCAGAGCTTTGTTAATCCAGTGTTCACGAGTTCAAATCTCACCGTCCTCATTTTATTTGATTAAAAATTAAGCACAAGGTAATGTAGATCTGCGCAAATTTTAAAGTCCAAAGAGCTTTCATTTGAAGGGGTTTGTTAGAGAATAATATAAATTATATTCTATAACCTCACCTAACAGCTTAAACTTTTAGATAAGATGGTTCCTTGACACTTATATGTCCCAAAACTATCAAACTTGTAAAGATATTAGTTAACTTCAAGTGATTTGTGCAGTGATAAGACCTGAAACACTAAAAAGCACAGATTATTCATGGATTTCGAACAATGATCCATCCAGATGCGGGTAATTAGCCAAACCAAAACCAACAGGCGATAACCGTTCTTTGTGCCAAAGTGAAATCAGTGAGCCTTCGGGCACAAAGTCATGAAAAATGAAAACGGCTAACGTGGGGGCAAGTATAGTTTGTCACGCATATTAATTTGAAGCCTTGTACACTTTGACATTCTTATATGACTTGCCTAAACGATATATATATATATATATATATATATATATATCGTTTAGGCAAGTCATATAAAAAAAATGTCAGCTCTAAAATATTCTTCTTAATTATAGTAGCCTCATGCTTCAATTAAGGTCTTTAAATAGGGTAACATAACTGGCATGATAATAAAGTCATAAGTTCACAGTACGTAGATGGCCTCCAAATAAACTAACTTCTAAGATCGGTTGTTCCTTGTATAAATTATTAAGGAACCATCTCACTCAAAAACTTAAGCTTGTAGGTGAGGGTTCATAATATGATTTATATTATTCTCTAATATACCCCCTCAAGTGAAAGCCCTTTGGGCTTGAAACTTACACAGACCCACATCACTTTATGCTTAGTTTTTATCAAATAGAATGAGGATGGTGAGATTTGAACTCGTAACCGCTGGGTCAACAAGGCTCTGATACCATGTTAAAGAACCATCTCACCTAAAAACTTAAGCTTGTAGGTGAGGTCCCATAATATGATTTATATTATTCTCTAACATAAATGCATGGCTCGCTCGCATGAGTGTGCAGATGAAATTCCTTATCATCCATTGAGATTACAGAATATATTGATCACATTCATGAATCTCGTGTTTTAACTAGCTAGACATCTGTAGAAGAAACCCACATGTGAATGATTATACGAGTCAGCCAGTACTTCTTCTTCAGAAACTCGAAGGGACTAAATTAAATCTCTAGAGTTCGATTTCTTTGGACTAAATTAAAGCCACATGTTAAAATCTCTTCTTGTCGGTACATAATGTCAGCATGAACTCCGACCTACATAGATTTGCCGTGATCATATGATCCAGGGAGTTTTTGCGGCTGTAGTGTATGCTACGAACAGTTCGTTAATACTCTATTTGCTCGTGCTGTGCTTGCAATTTGGCATTCAGGTGACAAGAGAGTTGAATTTTGAGTGCATACCATGTGCTTGATAACTGTTCAAAAACCCAACGTCATGAGATAAGTTAGTTTGATACTCCAAAAGCCCACAAACAAGGCAGCTGGATTAATGACCAAGTTACTATGTGCCTATTGTCATGATTTTTCGTGCTTTGCACATTGTCATCCTTGGATCGGGGAGATAGTAGCGCGCGGTGAAAGGGGTGTGTTTTGTAGTTTTTAGGTAGATTTGGGGAGTAACCCAGAAATTGGGTTATGACACCTATTTTTTATTTTCATAGCCTAAGAAACTTCAATTTGCTTGTTTTTATAATAAAGAGTGATATGGTGAATATAAAATACATCAATACTCAAACCTTATAACAAATAATAATTATCATTTACAGAAAAAAAAAACTTCAAAATAAAACAAGCTCTTATTAGGTGTTTCGCATGGTTAGTGAGAGGAAGTGACTCGTCAGTATGCTTACTACTAAAATCATGGATCTTTTTTTTTTTTGTTCGAGTACTCAATATGTGAGCATCTTAAAAAAAATCTGATGTGAAGAACTCTATTTATCTCTCTCAATTACTCTATGTGATATGGGGATATATACAATTCTTCTAAACAACAAAGTCATATAGCTCGACATATCTCATAACATATTTATAGGTCTCATACTAGAATTTAGATAACTTGGTTAAAAAATTTATTAAACCAAAAAATATTATGAAAAAAAGAAGCACCTTCATTGACACTTTCATTGTCAATGTTATTGTTCTTATAACTTCTATATTTTTTATCCCTAAAATTAAATAATTATATCCAAGCTATATCAACATGTTAACATTAATTTGGTGTTATGTTTGAACAAAATTAGATTTTCTTGCACATTTATATTTGGCATTCATTTCACAATTAACTTGCCAGAATATGGATCTATAGCAAATATGACCCCAGATTTGCAATTAGTCAACAATGTTAGATGTATACCATTTTATTTCAACCCTATACTTTTCCTCACCATCTAAACAATATAACTAAATAATTTCAGATATTTAATTAAAATCGCAATCAATTACAATTTAACAACAAAAAAAGACCATAAACAAAGTTTTTGTAAGAGTTAATATGGAAGGACCAAACACAACAAAAAAGACCAAAATCTAGTGTGCTAAATGCTGAAGCACTATAACTTATAGTTGTAACTTTCATTTCCTCCATCATTATATTGAAGCACTAATGTGGCCTTTCAACCATTCCATGACATAAAGCCAATAGAATACTAATAGAACATTGATTTTAAATTAAAAGATCAATAGAATAAACCCAGTGTTTAACGAATATTAACTGTAAGAAAAATTATATTACTTATGATATTTTGAATATGTAGATGAAGGAACTTGTTCGGGATCTAGAGTATGACCCGATGTGTGATACTCTTATACCAAAGCAAATACTTCTCATTTGTAATCACATGGTGCATCTTTATAAATATCTCATTCTTTTATTCATCCCACTGTGATTTTGGTTGTTTTAAGGAAAAGATAAAAGTTTTTTTAAGGTATTTTTTAGAGAGATAAGCGGTAAGGATGTCAATTGATTAGGAGAGAGGTAAAAATACGTTTGTGTCTTATCTTTGTGATCTTCGATATGGGGGAAAACATAAATTTTAATTGATGTTGCACTTCGGAGCATGACATATTAAGTTGTGACAACTATCTTGTCATGTTTTGAAAGCGCGATATTTAGGAGATATTGTTATTCAAAAGCATGACAAGATGAAAGTGTGGTATTTTATTAAATCTCTTTTAAATGATGTTATTCTTCCATGACTTTAACTTTACTATGATAATTTTGAAGAAAAGAGAATCAAAGGATGTGTATGGTAATAGATAGAACCTTCTTGTTTATTAGCTCCCCTGTTTTAGTTTTGGAGTATCAAACCATCTCACCATCACATAATGTTGGGGATATCAACTGTTAGGCACATGATGTATGAACTCAAAATTCAACTCTCTTCTCTCCCGATTACGGAATTGCAAGTACAGCCCAAACAAATAACTATTCCAAGCATATACTACAGCCGTATAATTTCCCTGGAGCATGTGATGGCAAATTCATGTAGGTCGGATGAGTTCATGCTGACAGAAAGAGACTTTAACTTGTGGGTTAAGACAACGAAAATTGAACTCCTTCTAGTTTCCTCAAAATTGTCCTTACCCTTTCAATCATGTTTCTACTTTTTTTATATTATCTTTACAAACTAGTCAAACAGTTTTAAAAATACCCGGCCAGTATTATATCTCCACAGTCTCTATCCAGGCTTCCTATAAATACCTCGTTCAGCTGCTTCATATTCCCATCACCTTCGAAAAACAACAAAGTCTCTCTTTCTCTGCATTTCAACTACTCATCATCACTTGCATCAATTCAAGTATCATCCGATACCTGAAAGACCAATGGCAGTCCTTCCACTTCCGACGATCCCTCGTCGAATTACCCTTTTCTTTATCATTTTTCTTTGCGTTCTCAGCTTTTAGCAAAGGCAGAACGATATAGTGTGTTGAGTTACGGGGCCAAACCTGATGGAAGAACTGACTCGACCAAGGCCTTTGCTGCTGCTTGGTCACGAGCATGCGCCTCCACAAAACCAGCCACGATTTCTGTTCCTCGAGGAAGGTTCTATTTAGGTCAAGTGAGGTTTCAGGGTCCTTGCAAGAACCACGCTATTTTGCTGCGTATAGATGGAACCCTAGTCGCCCCATCAGATTATAAGGTCATTGGTAACGCTAAAAATTGGCTGATCTTTGAGAATGTTAATGGGGTTACTGTATCTGGAGGGACTCTTGATGGCCAGGGTGCTGGGCTGTGGTCTTGCAAGAAGTCTGGCAAGGGTAGTTGCCCCACTGGCGCAACGGTATGCTAATTAATCACATGAATACTATAAATAAACATTCCATTTTCAAGGTCTTGATTTTTCTTATTATTGTGCAGTCACTTGAATTTTCAAATTCAAACAATATTGTAATCACGGGATTGGCTTCTTTGAATAGCCAATTGTTTCACATTGTCATCCTTGGTTGCCAAAACGTCAAAGTGCAAGGAGTCAAAGTCTCAGCTGCCGGAAACAGCCCCAACACCGATGGTATTCACGTTCAATCATCAACCGGTGTCACCATCTTGAATTCCAGGATTGGAACAGGTGACGACTGTGTATCGATTGGCCCCGGCACCTCAAATTTATGGATTGAAAATGTGGCTTGTGGACCTGGCCATGGAATCAGGTAAATATGAAATTATAACATCAACTATAAGTTTATACCAATTATCATCTGCTCCTAATGTTTAATGTGTTTCTAATGATTTGATGTAGCATTGGAAGTTTAGGCAAAGAATCCCATGAGGCTGGTGTGCAGAATGTTACAGTCAAAACCACTACATTTACCGGTACCCAAAATGGGCTGAGAATTAAGTCTTGGGGAAGGCCTAGCAATGGTTTTGCTAGAGATATTCTTTTCCAACATGCAGTCATGAATAACGTACAGAATCCCATTTTGATAGACCAAAACTATTGCCCCGGCGAGAAGAACTGCCCTGGCCAGGTTCGTCAAATCTATACATTGCCTATACCGTTCTTTTCATTTTGAATGATAATATCCAAAACAAACCTGAAATCTTGCTGTATTTTCTTTCACGTTAACAGGATTCTGGTGTGAAAATTAGTGGTGTGAGCTACCAAGACATTCATGGATCATCAGCAACAGAAGTGGCGGTGAAATTCGATTGTAGCAAAAAATATCCATGCACTGGGATCAAATTACAAGATGTAAGACTCACTTACAAGAATCAGCCAGCTGAAGCATCATGCAGCAACACTGGTGGAGTTGCTTCCGGACTTGTTCAGCCCACTAGCTGTCTATAAGAACCTGATTAAAGAGGGAATATATAGTTGATCAAGCAGAAAAATAAATTATATATCTCGTACCACATGTAATATGCGTATATGATGGGATATTTTCTTACAGTCTTAGCTTAAAACCAACGTCATACGTAGCTCATTGATATTTGTTAAGATTTGTTATTCGTGCATTTGAGACTTAATATGAGAAATATATTTTCTACTTTATAATATACGGCTTCTTCGTAGATTGTATCAGAGATTATCAGAATTTTTGTGATTAATGGATTTATGAAAGTGTATTATTATTATTATTATTATGAGAACCTCATTGCCAGACAAAGATATAGCCAGATATTATTGTGGAGTACTTACATTGTTGACATGAGAAAAAAAAGACTAATAATCGATAATTATTCTAACTATTTTGATTACTTTCTTCTACCACTAGGAATAGTGTATATTGAAGTGACATAATCCACTTCTGGAAATCAATTTCGAGAATTCCTAGCTCGAAAGACCAACATTCTTATTTACAGATATTCCTAGCTCGAAATCAATCCCGTGAGAAAAAGGTCCAGTACCTGTGTTCAATCATTAGAACTAGGAAATTTGATTTCCATAGGAAGACTATCTCCTTAACATAGTTTTCCCAACCTTTTTGGATATTGCAGCATAGATCGATGGCCATCCATCACATTGTAGAAGAATTTGTTCAAGTATTTAGTGGTCGCTGAATCCCGGTTAAAAAAAGAAGGAAAAACTAAATAAGATAGTTATTAAGTGTAAGACATCCCATCAATACTTCATTTAGTTAGCATAAAAGGCCTGGACAATTCTAATCTAAATCATTACATAGCTCCAACTCTCTAGCAATGTCTTGGTAAGAGTTTCTAGTAATTTCTTGTACAAGTCTAACAGTGAGACTACAGCTTTCTTGGTGACTGGTCAACCAATCCAAAATATTCTTGGTGTGATAAAGATACGCATGACATCTGTCAAGACTGCGCTATTAGACTGTGGTCTGATCTTGACTCTGATTAACACCAAATTAACCTTCATAATGCAAAATTTGTTTTGCATATATGACTTGATTGTCCAGTTGATGTTCGAGACAATGGTAATATATATATCGACAGTCCATAATAAAAGGATCTAAAGAAAAAAGCATACTCTATATCAAGTTGAATAAATTTAATAAAGATTTTCTATTGCAAAAATCAAAAAGAAAAAAGCATCCTTGTCAACTCCTTTTATTATGAAATTCCTATAAATAATTAATAATACACGCAAACAAAGTCAAAATTTCAAAAATCAATCGATTAGCCAATCTATAACTTGTTTAAGTCAACATGACAAGTCCTCTTCTGCTATTCATGGATGTGGTGGAGCATTTAGGTTTAAGGTGGAAGCATTCATTTTAGTCCCTGTAGTTATAAGAAAACTTTCCATTTAGTCCCTGTATTTAAATAAGAACAACACGTCGAGTCCACAAACAACAGGTGGATTGATGTGTCAGTGTTCTTCCTGCATTAAAGTTTGTGGTGTTGGAGTATAGAGAAGAATAGTCTAGAATAGTGTAATGTGTATAAATAGAGAAGTGCACACACAACAAATGTATGCAAAACAGAATTCAATACAATGTAATTCTAAATTTCAGTTTCCCTCTCTTTTCTCTCTTCTCCCTCTTCCCTTCTCTAAACTAATTCTTCTTTCAATTCTGCAAACTCTCTCAATCCTAACATGGTATCAGAGCTTTTACGCTCACGCTTGAATTGATCCAAGCTTCCGCAATCTGATTCTACAATGAAGAAAAAAAAAAAAATTTGCAGCTGATGATGAAGATGATCATCCATGCCGCTGCTGCTCCTCATTTACAATATCTCCTTTAGGAAATTATGGAGCTGGCAAACATGCTTCTCCAATAATCTAGATGTTTCTCATTTTTTTTTTCCTTTCGCAGAGCATCTGTTTCTCATTTCACTCTAACTCTCTGCATTGTCTTTGTTTTCAATTTCTTACACTGAAATTTTCAACAACAAATCTTGCATTTTCTTCAACATCTGTTTCTTCTCCTCTCCAGTCTCAGTAAGACATTTCAAATTCTCAAAGTTCAGTTAAAAAAAAATAAAAAAAATACCTGGATCGGTTTCCTGTTTCAGATTGGTGCTCAAAGGTTGTTCCGATCATCAAGCTCGAAGAAGTCGTTCTCTCTACTGAAAAGGAGAGTAGCTCTTTTAGCAATCTCAAAATCATCAACCACGACAATGAGCAGAAGCAGATTTGTTTGGTTTCTGAGAGGTAAGGCTCTGCACTCGTGACCTGGATGCGACAGAGCATCTACCAGTAGTCCACCAGTGAGGCCAGTCCGCCATTGTTGAGTTCCATTTCTTCTCGCTCCACCAGCTGTAGCTGAGCATCTACCAGTAGTCCACAAATCTGAGTCCATATCCAAAGCAGAGAGACACGATGGCTGCGACAAAGACAGAGCCCAAGGAAGGTTAGATCCCGGCGGCAGGTGACTCTTCATTATATGCTAAGCAATTTCAGTCAAAAATCTACAAAAGGAGGCTGAGGCGTCGACGGAAGATCGGGAAGAAAATTAGTCAGTCTCAAAGATCAAGAAGAAGACGGAGATCATGGACAGCAAGAAGATCACCCTGGTACTGATGGTTGCCGTGATTTTTGTAGCCATCGCTGGTGACTGCGATCCCTCAATCTTACGTTTCTTAAGCTTGATAAGAAAATCATTAACAAAGCTTGCACGTCCGGCATGATTTTCCCTTGAACTTCACCTAAAGCAGAGATCAAAGAAAGGCTGGCAAAATGAAGTGAATCGATTCGGCAGAGAAGAGATGAGGCTGCGGCGTGGCTGAGAGAGGAATTAGTTGAAAACCTAGATTTTTATGTTTTGGTGTTGTGTGATGCCGTTTTGTGTGTGCTTTGTGTGCCGTTTTGTGTGTGCTGTGTGGTGTGCCGTTTTATGTCTATCATCCCACCGTTTTGATAAAAAAAAAAAGATTAAGAAAAACTTAATCCAATGAAGAAGAAGAAGAAGAAGAACATGAATTCTTACACAGATTAAGAAATTCATCGGCAAAAACTTCAGAAAAGCTGAAGAAAAACTTCAAAAAAGCTGAAGAAGCCAAATGAAATCCTTCAGAAAAAAAAACTGAAGTAGATAAATGAAATTCAAACCCATTCTATCACCTCTCTTACCTCCCATTTCTTTTTTTTTCTTTTTTTTCTCATCCCTCTCTTCTCAAAGTCTCACAGAGACAAATGAAATTCTGGTCAAGAAAAAGACCAATGAAATTCCTTCTCTTCTCTCGTTTACATACTGTTTGTCAAAAGAATTAAGTACTCTTGTATTTCATTTTCATTGTTGCAATCTCATGCTTGGTTTGTCAAAGCATGAGATTGAGGGGGGATGTTAGAGTATAGAAGAAGAATAGTCTAGAATAGTGTAATGTGTATAAATAGAGAAGTGAACACACAACAAATGTATGCAAAACAGAATTCAATACAATGTAATTCTAAATTTCAGTTTCCCTCTCTTTTCTCTCTTCTCCCTCTTCCCTTCTCTAAACTAATTCTTCTTTCAATTCTGCAAACTCTCTCAATCCTAACATGTGGGACGCGTGAATAGAGAGTGGATGCTTCGATGCAATTTAAAATATAAGAAAATCTGTCGGGTTTCACACCATGTTGTTAGAATTTATTTGTGTCTGCTTTAAGTTTCCAAGAAACGACAATTCGGAAATAAATAAGATTGAAATGGAATGGAATGGCTAATTTCGGAGTGTTTTTCCGTCTAATTTCTAGATTATACTGTTTATATATATATATATAATTAAATATGTGTATTAAAAAAATTAGTTCAAATTTAAAAATAAAATTATTTAGAATTGTACAATTTTATCTAAAAAAAGACACAATAAAATGATTTTTCTAAACAAAATTATGAACATGTATAATATTATGAGAATATCATAATCTATCTCACAAGGTCATTACATTCTCTGATTGCTCTGAAATTTTAACATAATATATATAAATATGTCAAGAGACTCTTCATAAAATTTCATGTCAATCTAACGGTCGGATTAAAAGATATGATTGATATTGTAAAATTATTTATTATTTAAAAAAAAATATTATTTGGCCGAAACAAAAGGGGCGGAACAAAACTGCAACGTTTCGGCTGATGTTTGGCTAAAAAATGCAAAACGGACCGGAATTTAAATATTATTGCTAACATGCTATTATAATTTATTTGCAAATATAACAATTTGATCTGTGCTAGTAATCGTTGATCAACCACTGTAAAATGCCTGGAAATTTATTCTCAAAAGCTATAATATTGTTTGCCGCTACTTACATATTGGTTCATTTTGTTGGAAATCTTGAATTTGTATAGTGATTGTTTAGAACAATTACCATTGAGATTAAAAATATGGAAAAACAAGAAATTCTGAAGAACCCGAAAATCACAAATATTGGAATGAATCACATTCAATTCATTCAATTTATTCAATTGAAAATTGCCCATTTATAGGCTTACAAAAACTAGAAATTGAAATAAACTAGAACTCTCAATAGACTAGGAGAGGTTATTGGATAAATAATAGGTTTGTTGATAAAACCTATTATGAGTAGTAATTTCAACTAAATTAGAAGACTACAACTAAATCTTCTTATCTTTTTATCTTCAAAGCTAATCTCAATAAAATCTAACACATTTTTCATAGGTATTCTGCTCTTTCAATCTCCATAGATATTTCTGAAGTAGCCGGGCAAATCTCAGGTCGCGTTAGGTTATCTGAATCATCTGCTAGGTCACATCTCTCCCGTATTGCTTTTATGTCTTCGTACACCTGAAGCATTGTCGGTCTTCGATCTGGAACAGGATCCACACATCGACATGCAACTTTCAGCAGCTGAAAGATCTCGGCATCAAATCCTTGCCCAATCAGAGACTTGTCTATCGCGCCATAAGAACTCGAGCTGCTCAAAAGATGAAGAGTCCATTCATCAAGAACATTGTTTGAGGAATCAGTCATGTTCCTCGGATCCACCCGGGTTATCAACTCAAGAAGCACAACTCCAAATCCATGCACATCTTCCTTCACAAATGCCATCTCCCACAGCTCACTATTCACGGAGGAAGTGCAGGTCGAACTCATGAGCATCGCCTCTCCAAAATTTGATAACTTGGGCTGGAAATTCCTATCAAGTAATATGCATTTTGAGCTAATGTCAAGATGGATTACTCTGACTGTGTGACAGTTCTGATGAATCCATGCCAGGCCTCTTGCTATTCCGATGGCGATTTTTACCCTCACACCCCATTCCATGACTTTTTCCGGACTTTCTTCGTTGGGATGTAGCCAATCATAAAGATTACCATTCGGCATATATTCGTAAACCAGAAACCTCTGGTTTTGCTCAATACAAAATCCCAACAGCGGAAGTAAGTTGATATGTCTCAGCGAACCAAGTATCTTCAGCTCGGATATAAATTGTTCCTCGAGGAACTGAAAGGCATGTAGCTTCTTCACTGCAAGGACATAACCATTAGTCAATGATGCCTTGTACAGTATCCCCACCTTTCCCTGTCCGATGACATTGTTCTCACTGAAATTATCGGTTGCATCATTAAGATCTGCGTAGCTCATTCTTGTAACCCTCTTCTCCAACGTGAAAACCTGTGGATAGAAATCTCAATATATTAGTGCTGAAAAACATATATATACTGCAAATGAACCTGCTTCAAAAATTCAGGGTCTTGTGTTGGTAAAGTATCCTGTAATTGGAAGTAAAAATTGAACTTCTTTTACTCAAAACTTGAATATCACAAGGAAAAAAAGAAGAATTAAAAACTAACTAATACAAAAAAATATCAATCTCAAGGAGTGGTACCTCTTTAGTTCCTTCCTCTAAGAGAGAGCTTCCTGCTTGATCATCTTCTGTAATCTTATGCTTCCTCCTTCTCATCAACATCAGCATTCGTAATATTGTGATTTTCTTTTTCCTCTCCCCCGCATACACCCATGGTACACAGTAGGATGTAAAACAAATTGCAACTGAAACTGAAAAAACTGAATAACCAATCACAAAACCACCTTTGAAAGTGTGTTCAAACTTTTGTTGATGACTTGAGCAATTTTTCAGAGGCTTTCCACAGAGTCCCGCGTTATTCACAAAGCTGTCATATGGAATAACAGCTCCAAAATTTGGCACTGGCCCTGATAATTGATTGTCCGCGACACTAAATTCCTTGATCCGACCAAGCTGGCCAATTTGTGCTGGGGTTAGTTGGTTGTGTTGAAATTCCTGGATTCCAAGTCTGCTGGAGACAGGACAAGTCAGTTGAAGAATGAAGATGATGAGTCCTAGTTTGAGTCAAATTTCAGTGTTAGATTAGTATTGAATTAGCTTGATTTGATTTATTTATGAATAAAGGTCATGTTGACCAAGTTTAGGATTGAGTTCAGTTTAATCTTAGTTAACAGATCATGTTGATCAATTAGCTGATTAGGATTGAGTCAATTAGCTTGATAGGATTGAGTCCAATTTGAATTCTAGATAATTATGTACAAGGAGAAGTTGTATTCAACTAAACCTCTTGTAATTTTCTTTTTCTATAAATAAAGAAGAGGGATGGCAGTAACCTCATCTGGATTCTGCTCCTTATTATACAAATCTCAGTTTTTAGTGTTCTTCCCGTGTTCTTCATTTTCTGGAAATTCCAGATTTGAATCTGAACAGTGCATGTTTTTGGGCTTATCAGAGTTGACTTTTCTTGACTTTTGTTGACTTTTTCGTTTTAATTCCTACAATTGGTATCAGAGCAATTAGGATCTTAGGAGGGATTGTGTGAAACACGAGTGGAAGGTGAGATTTACAAAAAGGGGAAATCAAAGTTAGTTTTTGGGTGAGAAAAGAAAAATGAATTTTGGAGCTAGTTTTTCAGCAACAGCACCTTCATTTGCAGGGGTGAATTATGGCACCTGGTCTGTGAAGATGGAGGCTTATTTGAAGGCATTTGATTTGTGGGATTATGTGGATACTGGCAAGGAGCCAACTCCATTGAATAATGACCCAACCATGAATCAAATTAAGTTCTTCAATGAGGAAAGAGCCAAAGGATTTAGAGCACTTACGTGCATACACAATGCAGTAAGTGAAGAGATATTTTCCAGAATTTTGGCATGCAAGACTGCCAAAGAAGCTTGGGACAAGCTTAAAGCCGAATTCCAAGGAGATGAGAAATCAAGGAAAAATGCAAGTTATGAACTTGAAAAGGCAATTTGAAGGGCTAAAGATGAAGGAATCAGATTCTATCATAGATTTTTCTTCTAAAATCTCTAAACTTGTTAATCAAGTGAGATTGTTGGGGGAAGATTTCCCTGATTCCAGAATTGTGGAGAAGGTGTTGGTGAGTCTACCCGAGAAGTTTGAACATAAAATATGTTCCTTGGAAGACTCTAAAGATTTTTCTGAGATGAGTTTCCAAGATCTTGTAAATGCTTTACAAGCAGTGGAACAAAGGTAGTCCTATAGAAATGAGGGAACAAGTGAGAATGCACTTGTTGCTTACAAAGGAAAACAGCAGCAATCCTACAATTTCTCGAGAACCAAGCAGATTGGAAGGAGAGAAAAAGGCAAAGAATGGAGACCAAACCATCAGAATTCAAGCAGTTGGCAACCCAACAACTTGACAGTGAAGGAGAGAAAGGAATATCCTGCATGCAAGTATTGCAAGAAAACCAATCATTCTGAAGATTGGTGTTGGTTCAAGAAGATTCAGTGCAGAAATTGCAATCAATTTGGTCACTACCAAAAGTATTGCAAAAATAGAAAAGAAGTAAAACAAGCTCAAGAAGAAGAGAGCTTGACAGTAAAGGATGAGCATTTGTTTGTAGCTACAATGCACAAAATGCTCAGAAAAACCGAGGAGACAAATTCAATTTGGCTCATTGACAGTGGTTGTTCAAACCACATGACAGCTGACCTTTCAATTTTTTGTAGCTTGGATAAAAGCTATAAATCAAGGGTGAAGATAGGCAATGGAGACTTTGTAAAGGTTGAAGGAAAAGGAGCAATAGCAGTGGACACAAGGGCAGGTACAAAAACTCTACATGATGTCTTGTATGTGCCTAATATTAATCAGAATTTGGTGAGTGTGGGTCAACTATTAGAATCTGGCTATTCTCTATTTTTTGATAATGGAATGTGTGTTATTAGAGATAAAATGGGGACACTTTTATTGTGTGCAAAAATGGCAAATAGATGCTTCAATACAGATTTGAAGGAAATATGTTGGACTGCCAACATGTGCAAGAATGATGAATCAATTCTTTGGCACAAAAGGTTGGGACACTATAATTATGCTGCATTGAACAAAATGGCTAAGTTGCAGATGGCACGTGGATTACCAAGCATACATGATCAAGGTAATCTTTGTGAGGCTTGTCAATTGGGAAAGCAAACCAAAGTTGCTTTCTCAAAATCTGTTTTTAGAGCAAATTCGAAACTGCAGCTCATACACACAGATGTGTGTGGGCCAATGCAAGTTGAATCATTGAATGGATCAAAGTATTTCTTGCTATTTGTGGATGATTATAGCAGGTATTGTTGGATTTATTTCTTGAAAAACAAGGCTGATGTTTTCTCTAAGTTTTTGTTGTTCAAGGCAGAAGTGGAACTTGATACTGGACTGAAAATGAAGATGCTAAGGTCTGATAATGGTGGAGAATTTACCTCCCAACAATTGGAGAATTACTTGATGAAAGAAGGGATTAAACACCAGTTGACCGTGCCTTACACACCTCAACAAAATGGGGTAAGTGAAAGGAAAAATAGAACCTTGATGGAAATGGCAAGGTGTTTAATGTATGAGAAGAAAATGCCCTTAAAGTTTTGGGCAGAGGCTGTAAACACAGCATCATACATACAAAATCGTGTGTTTTCAAGAGTTTTGGATGATAAAACTCCTTATGAAATCTGGTATGATGTTAAACCCAATGTTGAGCATTTAAAAGTCTTTGGTTGCATATGTTATGTGTTGATACATGATGTTAATCGAAAAAAACTAGATAAGAAGGCTGATGTAGATGTGATCATAGGCTATAGTTCAAAGTCTAAAGCCTATAGAATATTTGATGTTATGGCTAACAAAGTTATAATTGCAAGAAATGTTAAGTTTGTAGAAGATGCATCATGGAATTGGGAGAGTTTGGCAGTCAACTGGACAGATCAAGTTCAACATGGAGAACCAGAATTTTATGATGAACTTGAAAATGAAGAAGACATAGATGATGAACCTGTTAGGGGGACAAGGTCACTAGATGACATTTACAACAGGTGTTCCATGGCTGAAGCTGAACCAGTCGAGATTGAAGAAGCAATGAAGTCTAAGGTATGGATAAAAGCAATGCAGGAGGAGCTTGATATGATCGAAAAAAACCAGACTTGGATGCTTGTTGACAGGCCTGCAAACAAGAAGACAATTGGAGTTAAATGGATATTTAAAGCTAAGATGAATGCTGATGGAAGTGTCAACAAATACAAGGCAAGATTGGTTGTAAAAGGCTATGCTCAAGAGGCTGGAATTGATTACACAGACACCTTTGCACTGGTGTCTAGGCATGATACAATGAAACTTTTGCTTGCACTTGCTGCACAAAATGGTTGGTATGTGTTTCAATTAGATGTAAAATCTGCTTTCTTAAATGGTGTGTTGGAAGAAGAGATATACATTGAGCAACCAATTGGGTTTGAGAATCAAAACTCAAATCAAGTGTATTTATTGAAGAAAGCTCTCTATGGCCTAAAACAAGCTCCTAGAGCTTGGTATAGTAGGCTTGATGAACACTTGCTGAGTTTGGGATTCAAGAGGAGCATCAATGAGGTAACACTATATGTGAAACATGTTGATAATCATGTGCTAATGGTCTCTGTGTATGTAGATGATCTACTAATTACTGGTGGAAATGAGCAGCTGATAGAAGAATTCAAATCAAACATGAAGAATACGTTTGAGATGAATGAGCTTGGGTTGATTTCTTATTTTTTAGGCATGGAAGTAATTCAGTCAAAGCAAGGGATTTTTCTATGTCAAAAGTCATTTGTTCAGAAGATTCTAACCAATTTTGCAATGGAAAATTGCAAATCAGTTTCTACTCCTATGATACTAGGACTGAAACTGACCAAGGATGATGAAGCTCCCAAAACAGATGGGAAGACCTATAGAAGTTTGATTGGAAGTCTACTTTACTTAACAATTACACGTCCTGACATCTTGTTTGCTGTTAATTATTTATCTAGGTTCATGCAGGAGCCAAGTCAGATACACTTCATGGCAGCCAAGAGAGTTCTAAGGTACTTGCAGGGGACAAAAAATCTGGGCATGCATTTTGTCAAAAATTGTCAAAACAGGCTGGTTGGATTCACTGACAGTGACTGGGGAGGAAGTGATGAATGCATGATGAGCACTTCAGGTTATTGCTTTGCATTAGGATTGAATGTTTTTAGCTGGATTTCGAAGAAACAATCAGTGGTGGCACATTCCACAGCAGAGGCAGAGTATATAGCAGCATATGTGGCAGCCAAGCAATTAGTTTGGCTGAGAAAAATGTTAAAAGATCTTGATTGTGTTCAATCAAATCCCACTGAGTTGCTATGTGATAACATGTCAGCTATAGCAATTTCAAAGAATGCTGTGTTTCATGACAAAACGAAACACATGAAGATCAAATTTCATGCTCTAAGATAGTTTCAGCTGGAAGGTGAATTAGAGATGAAATATTGCAATACAAATGATCAATTAGCTGACTTGTTTACTAAACCATTAGCCAAAGGAAGATTCGAAGAGCTAAGGGAAAAGATTGGCATGTGCAGCCTTGGATCCAAGGAGGAGTGTTGAAATTCCTGGATTCCAAGTCTGCTGGAGACAGGACAAGTCAGTTGAAGAATGAAGATGATGAGTCCTAGTTTGAGTCAAATTTCAGTGTTAGATTAGTATTGAATTAGCTTGATTTGATTTATTTATGAATAAAGGTCATGTTGACCAAGTTTAAGATTGAGTTCAGTTTAATCTTAGTTAACAGATCATGTTGATCAATTAGCTGATTAGGATTGAGTCAATTAGCTTGATAGGATTGAGTCCAATTTGAATTCTAGATAATTATGTACAAGGAGAAGTTGTATTCAACTAAACCTCTTGTAATTTTCTTTTTCTATAAATAAAGAAGAGGGATGGCAGTAACCTCATCTGGATTTTGCTCCTTATTATACAAAATCTCAGTTTTTAGTGTTCTTCCCGTGTTCTTCATTTTCTGGAAATTCCAGATTTGAATCTGAACAGTGCATGTTTTTGGGCTTATCAGAGTTGACTTTTGTTGACTTTTGTTGACTTTTGTTGACTTTTTCGTTTTAATTCCTACAGGTTGTGGTCTAGTTTTAGACTGTTTAAGAATGAGCAATTGGCAATATTTGATGGAATTTCACCAGAAAAGCTGTTGTAGGATAGGTCAAGGGCAGTGATGTATGGTAGCCTTTTACAGATGTCAGATGGAATTGGTCCCTGAAGCTCATTACCTGAAAAGTCCAGGCCAGCTAAGCTTGTGCAGTGCTCCAATCCAAGAGGGAACTGTCCCTTGAGCCCCTTGCCAGAGAGTCCGATGCTTAAGACTCTGTTCTCATCAGGATGCCAGCATTCGACTCCCATGAATCTACAGATGAAACCTTCTGTCGTGTTGTCGAAGTTCCACGAGGAGTTTAAGTATGCATGAGGGTCGATCCCAGAATCCTTAATAGATTTCAAGCAATAAATATCAGTGGCAGGAGCAGTAGTTACGGTGAGAGTAGCTAGCAAGGAGGACATGAAAGACTAGATGAAAAGTAACTTAGCCATTTGGATTTGAGAGTTGATCAGAGTAGACTAGTGGACCCTATAAATCTACAGATGAAACCTTCTGTATTGTTGCTGAAAAAACTTCCAAGTGTTACTTCCTAGCAAATTCCATTTCTAGCAGCCAATAGGGACTTCGTGGTGGCATTTTGTTTGAAAAATCATGTAATCTCATGTCAGGTTACGTGTAACACAGTTCATCTCAACAATTGAAAGGTAGAAGCTTTTATCTTTTTACCTTCTATTTTAAGAAACACAGCTTCTTGAAACAGGGGTAGCGCTGCAGTGAAAACTTAGTTTCCAGGACTTAAGTGAATAAAATATAAGTTCTGGGAGTTTACTGCTAAAGTATGCAAACTTGAAGAGTAATACAACTTTCCCTTCCAAATCTAAAACGACCCGATTCTTTTCATGTCGTGCTCGGTGTGCAAGAGATAGAGCCCTTGGAGAGGACCTAGCCATGAGAAGACAGCGAGGGTGAGGATGTGATTTGAAAAGAATTTTGAGACCCTGAAACAAAAACCCACAACTTCGAAACTTGTTTTGGGTACTATTCATTTTAGTCCCTGTAGTTATAAGAAAACGTTTCCTTTGCTCCCTGTATTTAACTTGAGAGTCTTGAGGCGGTCGGTATGGATTCTATAATTTTGACTCTCAAAACTTCAAAATGCCTTAAAATTATATGACTACGGAAATAAATAAGAGCCACACGTCGAGTCCACAAAGAGTAGATGGATTGAAGTGTCGGTGTAATTTCTTCAAGTCAAAAAGCCAAGTCTCCTTCATCAAAATCAAAGTTTTGAAAATCCATACTGAGTGGATGCTTCCATGCAATTTAAAATAAGAAAAATCTGTCAATGTTAATTTGTCGTGACACTGCGTTATGAAAATTTATTTTTATTTAATTTATTTTATAACCGGGTGTCATGATATACAGTAACTAATTCCCGGATTCACTGAACATCCTGCAAGCTAAGTGGACATATAAGATATTGCGGTGGTGACAAACGTGTACAGAGGGACTCAGACCCTTTCCCTTTCTCTGCTAGGCTAAAACCCACGTGCAAAATTTATTTTTATTTAATTTGATGATAGTTAAAACAAATATTAATTAAGGATTTAAATTTAGGGGAAAACATGTTAGGGTGAGAAAACCTTATTCATGATAATAACTTATTACACTAGAACAGTTTTGCACTGATTATTTTTTAATTTGACCACGGCTGAGCAAACATCAAATGGGAGTTTTGTATATTAATTTTAGCTGAATATTCCTTCAACAAAGACGCTCGCTCTTCAGCCAAAAGACTTGTCAAAAGTCGTCATGAAATTTAAATATTTATCAAAGATTTAGGAATTGAATATTCAAAAATAAAACATGTTGGTTTATGAACATGACAGAAACAGGAAACTATTGGTCCTGTTTATGGTCTTGAGAAGTAGCAGAGCGAATCTCAGGCTGCGTTTGGATCTCTGAACCATCGACCACTTCACATCTCTCGGTTATTGCTTTTATGTCTCTGTACACCTGAATCATTGTCGGCCTCCGATCTGGAATGCAATCAAGACAGTTACATGCAACTTTAAGCAGCTGAAATATCTCATCCTCAAATCCTCGCCCGATCAGAAACCTGTCCATGGCATCATGAAAATAAGAATTGCTCAAAAGATGACGAAAAATCCATTCATTGAGAATACTGTTTGACGAACAATCCATTCTGCTACAATCCATCCCAGTTATCAGCTCAAGCAGTACAACTCCAAATGCATGCACATCTTCCTGAAGCACTCCTGAAGCGCTAGTCATTCTCATGAGCATCGCCTTTCCGAAATTCGATATCTTGGGTTCGAAATCCCTATCAAGCAAAATACACTTTGAGCTTATGTTGAGATGCACCACTTGACCCCAGCAGTCATGATGGAGCCTTGCCAAGCCTCTTGCTACCCCAACCGCGATTTTCAACCGCAAACGCCATGGCAGAGTCTTCCTCCGGTGTTTCACTGAATGTATCCAGTCAAAAAGGTTCCCATTAGAAGTATACTTGTACACCAGAAACCTTGTATTTGATTCAGAAACAAATCCGTAAAGGGGCAGTAAGTTCTCATGCCTTAATGTACCCAATGTTTTCAATTCAGAAACAATCTGTTCCTCAAACTGGTGGAAGTCAGCTATCCTCTTCACTGCAAGGAACCTACCATCAGGAAGGGTAGCCTTATACATGGTTCCCATTCGTCCCAACCCAATCTTGTTGGCTCGGCTAAAATTTGCTGTTGCATTTCTGATGACTACGAAACTCCATCTCTTAACAACATTCCCCAGCTTACAAATCTGTGGAAGATGAAGAAATGAAACAAGAATACGTTTATATATATATATATTTAAGGAAGATAAAAACTCCTTAACAGCTGTACCAAATGAAAATAGTAAATCTTATGGGGATACCTGCTCGTTGGCTTCTGTTCTCTTCTTCTCTTCCCTTTCCATCAGAGATGCCATCATTGGTGTCTTCATCGTCCTCTTGTTCCTTTTCCTCTTGTTGAGATGAGCCCAAGGCACACAATAGGACAGGAAAATAGTAAAAATGGAAACTGAAGAAAATACATAACCTATTACAAGCCCATTTTTGAATGAAGAATCCCACTTTTTCGGATGTTCATGATTAGCACTCCCGTAGTAGTTCTCTTGTGAAGAACTGTATCCATCGCCGGCAACACCAAGGATATGGATCAAAAGAAGAGCAAGTTTTGCCCCAACAACAGCCATTTGTAGATAACAAAATAAGAAGAGGAAATCAATTATGTACTTTTAATTCCTAGCAGTATTTCAAGAACGACTAGATGGAATTAGGAACTCGAAAACCGCGTCAGATATTAACTATAACTTAAAACGCGTCTTTCTTCTTCTTCTTTCTTACTGTAGAGGCAGTTGCTGACAGTGGATGCTTCCATATGATTTCCTCCTGCATTTTAAAGAGTTTTAAAAAGCAAAAAAATAATTTAAATTAAATAGATTTAATATTTTTAGATTAATTTAATACAATAATATAAAAACAAATTTTTAAAAAATAAAATAATATCATTTTAAAATTTTTAAAACAAAAATTATCTTAAAAATCAACCTTAGAAGTAAAATATATGTGACTGTCTGCTGTTATAATTTTTTATTATTGCTAACAGTACCATTCATGTCATAAATAAATAGATAAAACATGTTATCTTAATGTTTATTCATTAGATTTCTTTTCTTCTATTTTCTTGCAAACGTTTAGTAATGTGAGGGCAGACTTGATAAGGTTTCATCATAGTTCTTGTAATTTCTTATTAAATTATTTTAGTTTCTATATTTCATTTTCATTTACAATTTGGTCTGTATTCGATTTTTTGATTGTTGTTTCTTGTTAAATTTATAGTTTAGTCCTTATAATAAAAGTGCTTTTAGAATTAGATCCCTAAATTATTTAGTGGCCAGAGTTTTGGATTCAGTGCATCCAGAGTTCAAGAAAGGTGACCTGATTTGGGGAGTAACTGGTTAGGAAGAGTATAGTCTCATTACAGCAACCAAGGGACTGTCCAAAATTCAATACTGGAATTCTTGGTTAGCTTTTTTTTTATTTTTCTTTTTTGTCTCAATTGCATCTTTGTTAAGGTTAGGTTACTGTAGTGCAACTAATATACATACATGGCTCGCAAGTGAACTGCAGTTTCCCTTTTGACATCCTTAGCTGATATGTAATTATGCTAGAAAACTTGCAAAATATGAACTTCATTTATCTGATGCATGAAGTCTCCAGGAATAACAATCGAGATGATAAGTGAAGAAAGAAAGATGTTACCTTTCTTATTCTTACTGTTATTCTAATAGCATTAAAAACTTTGGTTGACAGTCTTGCTAATATCATATTCTGAAATTCTGAATCTGGGAAAATGACTTGTTATGTGGATGACATGAACTCGTTCAGCAACATTCTTCAGATATTACGCCTGCAATTTTGTTTTTATTGTGCAGTATACAGTCTTAACCCTCATCATCCATTCTTTCTATTCTAGATGGTTTAAGTTCATCTATTTTTTATTGTGCTGTTAATGTAGATGAGAGCAAAGAAAAAGAGCAGCGTCACTAACCAGCTTCTGTTTGCTGTTAACTTCTCTTACTCCAATATAAGGTTGAATTGGTGGGGGACAAGTTAGGGTTTGATGAGGCTTTCAACAATAAAGGGGAGCCAGACTTGGTTGCAACTTTGAAAAGGTTGTGTTGAAAACTGGAGATGGAGGAAACTAGATACTTTCCTCCTAATTTTGTGTCTTGAGCCAATCTATAACTTCTTTAAGTCAACATGACAAGATGACAAGTCTTCTTCTGCATTAGATCGATAAACTTGTCAGCAAGAAAAATCATGTCATGTCACGTGTTATTTCTTCAAGTCAAAAAGCCAAGTCTCCTGCATCAAAATTAAAGTTTGTGGGACACGTGAATAGAGAATGGATGCTTCCATACAATTTTTTTAAAAAAAACCTGTCGGGTTTCACATACATGTTGTTAGAATTTATTTGTGTCGTACTTTAAGGATGTGTTTGATATTGTGGTTATTATTATGGTTGAGGTTAAAAAATAATAATTTCATGAAAAACATTTTTAACTATGATGCATATCTGAAATTGAAGTATTTGGAAAAACAATTTTGTGTGTTTGGTTACTATGCTTTTCATATTGCTGTCAATTTGTGAAATTACTTTAAAGGACACACATATATATTTTTAAAATATTATAAATTTAATAATCATAATAATAAAATATCATTAATTTTTCAAGTAAATTAGACACTTGTTTTTATTCTCCCATCAAACTACTTGCAATTTCATCACGAACTAAATCCATACGTGAAGGTCTCTGTGATCCCTTACTATTTGATCTAATAACAACATCTACAAAAATATCATCAGGAACTGTTGTCGTTAAAATATGGCCGTTAAAATATAGTCGTTAATTTATGGCCGTTAATTTTCAGATATGGAAATTGTGTAAAGTAGGGATAAAGTAACTTTTATCTCTTACTAAATTAGTCTTGTAATTACTCTATAAGTTCATTATCAATTGTAATGAAAAAAAATATTCTGAAATATACGAATTTATACTTTTAACATGGTATCAGAGTGAATTTCAAATTTTTTTTCTTGAACCGTATTTGTTCATCCCCAGATTTTTTGTTTTTCTTGAACCATATTTGTTCATCTCGATATTAATACCAGAAATCGATCTCTACAACACCTGTTTGTTCAAAGTTACTGTTCATACCTAGAAATTCCATCAATTCATACACTTAGCTACCCTCCCTTCAAAGTCCGAGATGACTGGTTTTGAACGTCTTCTTCAGCAGATGCAAAATAATTTTCAAACATTTTTTGACTCCATTGTGTCGAAGATTGATGAAATCAGAAATCGTGTAGATAAGTTGGAGAAGAGCATATGCTCGTACAGATTTCAAAATGAAGGAACTAAGAGAGGGGAAGGTTTGTTCAGTCAGAATATAAGGTTTGACCAAGCTGACCAAAATGGGACTGGCCGAAAATACAAAAATACTGGTGGGTTGGTGTGCTCTCATTGCGATGAAATGGGGCATTCAAAACAAAGGTGTTATGAAATCGTCGGCTACCCGGACTGGTGGGACTTTGCAAAGAAACCTCAGAAAAATATCATAAAACCTATGGTAATTCTGACAGAAGCAGACCAGGTACCACCTACAGCGAATGTGGTCCATCTAGGTATCATCAAAAATGATTTTGCACACGCTATTGTTACAAAAAATAGTACTTGGATTATTGATACAGGTGCATCTAATCACATGACTAGAGATTCTGATAATTTAATCTGCCATAAAACCTCCTTACAGTTAGCTATATGCACTGCTAACGGTAGTACCTCCCCTGTTATGGGGGAATGATCTCTCATTTTAACTGACACTATTACACTAGATATTGTCCTTATTGTTCCATCTCTTACTTATAATCTCTTGTCGGTTAGTCAAATCACGACTACCCTTGAGTGCACGATAACGTTTTGGCCTCTGTTTTGTGTTTTCCGAGACATTCTTACCGGAAGATTTTGGTTATGGAGTTAGACGGGGGAACCTCAGTATTATTTGGAATTAACTGAAAAAGGGGGTCAAAGTTGGGTCACGACATCAGACTAGAAGTAAGGATCACCCCTCACGCCTCGTGATGGTTGTGGCATCGATGACTTGGATATCTTTCATTCGGTATCTTAAGAAGTTACAACCACATTTATTTTCCAGCTTTAAGTATTTTGGAGTTCCAATGTGAAATTTGTGAACTGGCGTAAAGCCATTGTATCTCCTATTTTCCAAGTTTGAAGAAAAGTATGGAACCATTTACAGTCATTCATTTGGATGTTTGGGGTACTGCAAAGATCTCGTCTTTTTCTAATACACGATATTTTATTACACTTATTGATGAATGTACTCGGATGACCTGGACATCTCTTCTCCGGAATAAAAGTGAAGTAGGTACAACTTTTCAGGAATTTCATAAAATGGTGCGAACCTAATACCAACGGCACATTCATACACTTCAATCAGATAATGGTACGGAGTTCATGAATCAGATAATGGTACGGATATCGGTGTTATGATCTTCGCCATCGAAAGCTACATGTAACCCTGGATGTATTATTTCGAGAATTTGAACGATACTATTTAGGGGGAGTTCCCATGTCTTCTTTTCAGGGGGAAAGTAACATTGAAGAGAATGAAGATATATTTGAATGAAAGGAAAATGAAGGGTTAAAGGAAATGAGACTAAGCTGTGATAACTTGGAATTCTGCAGACCGAAATGATCTCAGTAACGACCCCTCTATGTCTCTAGAATTACCAATGCCTACACTATTAACTGAAGAATCAACCGAGAATGTCTCTCCCCAGTCCCCTCAGGTATCCCTAAATCCTATTTCTAATGAGATAAATGAAACTCCTGTCTTAGAAAATAATGTGACCAATAGGTACCCACAAAGACTAAACCGGGGAGTTCCAAAGAAACAGTATGAACCCGATCCCAAAAACAAAACTAAATACCCCACCAGTAACTATATCTCTACCCATAGATATCATAATCATATACATTTACTGTTAATCATTTATCCAATGTGTTTATTCCTAGTAATGTATGAGATGCACTAGCAGACCCAAAATAGATCAAGGCGATGAAGGCACTTCAGAAGAAGGTTGGGTGTAAATGGGTGTTCACAGTGAAACTGAATGCAAATGAGAGTATTGATAGATACAAAGCAAGATTAGTCGCAAAGGGATATACACAGAAGTATGGAGTGGATTGTCAAGAAACTTTTGCCCCAGTTGCAAAAATGAACACCATATGGATTCTCATATCTATAGTAGTGAATCGAGACTAGGCCTTACAACAATTTGATGTCAAGAATGCCTTCCTAAATGGAGATCTTGAAGAAGTGTATATGGAATTACCACCTGGAGTTAAAACCAGACCTTGATGTGAAACTAAAGTATACAAATTAAAAAAGGCATTTTATGGTCTAAAGCAGTCACCCCGGGCATGGTTCGGAAGATTTTCATCCACGATGAAGGAGTTTGGCTATAAGCAAAGTAATTCAGATCATACTTTGTTTATAAAACACAAAGGAGGGAATGTAACTGCACTAATAGTATATGTGGATGATATTGTCTTAACAGGAGATGATCTAGAAGAAAGAAAGGCACTACAATAGTTTCTGGCATCGAAATTCGAAATGAAAGATCTCAGACAACTGAAGTACTTCTTAGGGATTGAGGTCTCAAGGTCAAAAAATAGGAATATGTCTATCACAACAAAAAATAAGTGTTAGATTTATTGGCGTAAACCGAATGCTTGCATGCAAACCGGTAGATACACCTATAGAAATGAATCACAAACCGACAAGTAGAAAATCAGACCCCCAGCTGGATAAAGGATGTTATCAACGGTTAGTTGGAAAAACTAATATACTTATCACATACTAGGCCGTAGATCGCCTATGCAAAGTAAGTGTGATAAGTCAGCTTCATGCATTCACCGTGAGAAGAATATATGGAAGCAAAGATATCGGATCTTAAGGTATCTAAAAAGTGCACTAGGAAGAAGACTTCTATTTTCTAAAAAGGAGGTCCAAGATATTAAAGGGTATACAGACTCGGATTGGGCAGGAAATCACTGGACCGAGAGCAAGTCCTGGTCACGTGAAGAAGTAAGAAGCAGAAAGTGGTCGAAAGGTCAAGTACAAAAGCAGAATACCGAGGTATGGCTTATGGTATGAGTGAATTACTATGGATGAAACAGGTATTACAAGACTTGGAAATTGATTATGGAACATCTATGGGTATTCACTGTGACAATAAGGCAGCTATCAAAATTGTTCATAATCTTGTTCAACATGATTGTACCAAACACGTTGAAGTAGACCGACACTTCATTAAGGAAAATCTTGATCGGAAAATTATACATCTTCCGTTTGTTCGGTCTGAAGATCAGCTAGCCGATATTCTCACAAAAGTAGTCTCTGGAAGGGTGTTCTATGACGCAATTGACAAGTTGGGCATGATAAATATCTACGCTCCAACTTGAGGGAGAGTGTTAAAATATGGTCGTTAATTTATAGTCGTTAATTTATGGGCGTTAAAATATGGCCATTAATTTCCAAATATAGAAATTGTGTAAAGTAGGGATAAAGTAGCTTCTATCTTTAGCTAAATTAGTCTTGTAATTACTCTATAAGTTCATTATCAATTGTAATGGAAAAAATAATATGAAATATACGAATTTATACTTCGAACAGGAACAACATTTGCGATCCATATTGATTTTCAGGATCTCTATCTACCTGTTGTAAGTATATAATTTCAAGGTCAAATCCAATTGCTAGTTTATGATTCATAATCAATCGAAAAAGCAAATGTGGTTGTGGAGTTAAATGAAGTCACGCGCCTTTACATTTCATCAGGCTGATCTCTATCTACAATTTTTTTAAATATGATTTTTATATTTTGTTTAAATAAAAAATTAGGTTGGGTCTGACCCAACCAGATGGGTCGGCCTAGCCCAGTTGGGCCCAAAGCCCCAACTCTGCTAGAATTGGGCTGGACCGAGAGCAAGTCCAACCCGTGATTTATGTCGAAACAAAGCAGTACTCGCAAAGGGTAACGTTAATTATAATTCACCCAACTGCTCATGTAACAAGTGAAAGCGAATACATGACCGACCGTGATGATGGGGTCACCGACCGATATCGATGGGTAGAGGAGACCGAGGTGGTTCTTCCCGTGATGGTGGCGCTGGGAATGGTGTCCCCTGTGGTGGCTGGGAGGAGCGTCGTAATGTTGCACTGCTGTTGCTACCGCTGGTGCCGCTACGCCTTGACCGTGAGAGAGAGAGAGAGAGAGAGAGAGCTACTGTGACTGTGGAGAAAAAGAGAGAGGGAGCTGTCATGACTGTGGAGAGAGAGAGAGAGAGAGGGAGCTGTCATGACTATGGAGAGAGAGAGAGGGAGCTGTCATGACTGTGGAGAGAGAGAAAGACTTCTAACAACGGTAGAGAGAAAGGCAACGATGATGGTGTAAAACTCGGTGCCAAGGTAATATCAATCCTAAAAACACGGTGGACATTACATGATGGACATGGTAGTAGAGTAATGTTTGAACACGATCCATTGACACTACGGTTGAGTTTGAAAATCATCTTTGTCATGCTTTTCAAACTTGAGTTTGAAACTCAGTTTTCATGTGGGACCCAAAACTAAAAACCTGCTGCACAAATGTTTACTAAATAGTTTGGCTCTGGGATGAGCTCAATTGCAGAACACACCGCAGAGCCAAACACCCACTAAGTTTCTAAGATACGACTAGTTCGGAAATAAATAAGATTGAACAGTCAATTTCTTCACGTCAAAAAGCAAGTCTCCTGTAATCCAAGTTCATGGAGCACACGGCAGGTCTCTACTGGCGAGAGTGGATGCTTCCACATGATTTAAGGTTAAAAAATTGTCACTTATCTTTTAGCGATTAAATATTATTGCTAACATGCTATTGTAATTTACGCAAATATAACAATTTGATCTCTGCTTGTAATCGTTGATCAACCATTGTAAAATGCCTGGAAATTTATTATCAAAAGCTATAATATTGTTTGCAATATTGCTGCTGCTTACATATTGGATCATTATACCAAAGCATGATAGGAACTAGAAAATTCAGACCTGTTTTCATAGGTATTCTGCTCTTTCAATCTCCACAGATATTTCTGAAGTAGCCGGGCAAATCTCAGGTCGCATTAGGTTCTCTGAATCATCTGCTAGGTCACATCTCTCCCTTATTGCTTTTATGTCTTCGTACACCTGAAGCATTGTCGGTCTTCGATCTGGAACAGGATCCACACATCGACATGCAACTTTCAGCAGCTGAAAGACCTCGGCATCAAATCCTCGCCCAATCAGAGACTTGTCTATCGCGCCATAAGAGCTCGAGCTGCTCAAAAGATGAAGAGTCCATTCATCAAGAATATTGTTTGAGGAATCAGTCATGTTCCCAGGATCCACCCGGGTTATCAACTCAAGAAGCACAACTCCAAATCCATGCACATCTTCCTTCACAAATGCCATCTCCCACAGCTCACTATTGACGGAGGAAGTGCAGGTCGAACTCATGAGCATCGCCTCTCCAAAATTTGATAACTTGGGCTGGAAATTCCTATCGAGTAATATGCATTTTGAGCTAATGTGAAGATGGATTACTCTGACTGTGTGACAGTTCTGATGAATCCATGCCAGGCCTCTTGCTATTCCGATGGCGATTTTAACCCTCACACCCCATTCCATAATTTTTTCCGGACTTTCTTCCTTGGGATGTAGCCAATCATAAAGGTTACCATTTGGCATGTATTGGTAAACCAGAAACCTCTGGTTTTGCTCAATACAAAATCCCAACAGCGGAAGTAAGTTGATATGTCTCAACGGACCAAGTATCTTCAGCTCGGATATAAATTGTTCCTCAAGGAACTGAAAGTCATGTAACTTCTTCACTGCAAGGACATAGCCATTAGGCAATGATGACTTGTACAGAATCCCCATCTTTCCCTGTCCGATGACATACTTCTCACTGAAATTATCGGTTGCATCATTAAGATCTGCGTAGCTCATTCTTGTAACCCTCTTCTCCAACATGGAAACCTGTGGATAGAACTCTCAATATATTAGTGCTGAAAAACATATATATATATATATATATATATATATTGCAAATGAACCTGCTGTAAGGAAATTACTTTTAGGTCCTTTACTTGGACCACAAGTCCTTCCCTTTCCCGAAATTGTGGTCATTATAGGAATTCCGTTTTCATAGGATACATGCTATTTTCTACAAAATCGGGTTTTAATTAAGGAGTTATATTCCATATAAATCACTACCTTGATGGACGGTTGAGATTGAATTAAAGAAAACCCTAATTGGAATTTCGGTCCTCTCTCCACCTATAAATATAGGCTTTTGTCCATCACAAAAGCAAGTCACAATCATCAACACATTAGGGTTTATAGGCGAGGAGAGAGAAACCGAAACTCTTCACTAAAGCTTTTCTTCAACCAAAGTTCAACACCAATCAGTAGCAGGATTCGGCAGCAGGATCAAGAATCTCCTCGTACCATGATGAACGGAGGTAATTCTTAATCCTTCTTATATCGAAATCTTATTGTGATCATCATGCAGTTCAAGATCTTAGGGTTTATGTTAAAAACGAATTAACATGTGGTATCAGAGCCTAGGTTTAGGAACGCATGATTGTCCATGAAGTAGGATAACCTTATATCGCCATAATTGGTAGATACCTATATCCTAACTCTGTTTTGCAGATACTTAACAATCCAACTATTATGGCCTGAATGAATGTTATTTATTTTCCGCATTATTTTAATTTTGGGCACGATTGTTTGATCGTGATTTATTTAAAGTTCCAATTTTGATTATGCACAAAACTCCTGCGTGAGTACTATTCGAAAATATTCGATGTAATAGATGTCAATAAGTTCGTCGTAAAGAAAGTGGTGGCGGACGAATTGGTGGCTGGTTCGACCTAAAAGGGAGTCGTTTTGAAGCTTGAAGATGAAGACAGATGATAGAAAAGAAAGACAGGAACAAGGCCATATAGTTGGATCTAATTTTCCTGATTATGTTTATGATGTTACTTTCTATCGTTTTTCTTTTACTTTCTATCGTTTTTCCCCATTTGTTTTTTTTCTTTGAAGCTCGACCCTAGTTAAGAGGAGGTCGCTTCGCTCGGCCTCCTTTCAGTTTTTTCTTAGCCAACCCATAATATATCATAACGAAATTGAAACTAATTTAAATACATATTTGATTCTTTTGGTCAATAATTCTGTATGCTTACGGTTAGGATCACCACAGTGACCCACATTCATATACATTGAAAATTGGCCATAACGTTACCATCATAACGTTATAATTGCATATTTTTCAATACATGAATTTTTCAGTCTCCTACAGGATGACTATATTCATATGTTGAAACAATATTTACGGAGACTAAAGATATCCACAAATATCTTATTTGTCTTAATTAGGAGTAATTACACTCACCTAAAAATACTCGACTTTAGATGGTATGATGTATTAAAACTCTGGTGACTACCCACAGGAGCACTTAAGTTTCATTTTATTACGCATATGTTGTCTTTTAAGTTAAAGCCTTATCAAATTATTGTATCTCTCTTTATATTGCAGTTAGCCTACCCACTCACCTCAACTCGCATGCTTCTTCTGTCCCTATACTTACTGGAACCAACTTCTCTGAATGGAAGGAGCAAGTTGAGTTCACCTTAGAGTACTTGATTTGGATCCGCCCTCCTCAAAGATAAGCCGGATCCACTTATCGACAAAAAGTACCCCCGAGGAAAAGACTCTCTTTAATGCTTGGGAGAGATCTCGACGGACTAAGCATCATGTTCCCGCGAATGACCATAGCCAGCAACATCAAAACCTCCCTTCCTAAGCCCGAGAATGCTAAGGATTACATGAAAGCCATAGAGGAAAGGTTTAAGACTCGCAGACAAAGTCCCTTTGTCGGGAAACTAATGGCAGATCTTACAACCATAAAGTTCGATGGTACTAGCTCAATGCATGAACATGTTATTGAGATGACCAACCTCGCAGCCTAAGTTGAGAAATTTGGGAATGACTGTGGATGAGTCTTTTTCTCGTCCCAATTTATCCCTCGAACAGCTTTACCTCCTCAAGACGCAGGGCCATTCCAAATTCACTACAACACTATTAAGGACAAGTGGGCGATGAATGAATTGGCTAATAAGTCGGGTTCAAGAAGAGGCACTGACCGACTCAACAAGGCATTAAAGTGGCTCATTTTGTTCAAAGAGCTGGACATAAAGCCGGGATAAAGCACAATTCAGAGCCGTAAAAGGGCACCACCCGGATCTAATGAGGCCAATCAACCACCCAAGAAGAAAAAGAAGGAAGACTTGTGCAAATTTTGCAAGAAACCCGGACATTTTGCAAAAGATCGCACTAAACGACGAGAATGGTTCGAAAAGAAAGGTAACCCTATGGGTTTCGTAAGTTATTTCGAATCAAATCTTACTTATGTTTCTTCCAATACTTGGTGGATTGACACCGGTGCTAACGCTCATGTTTCTAACACAATGCAGGGGATTCCTTACGATCCCAAACCATAAACCCAAGTGAGAACTTCTTATTTATGGGAAATCAAGACAAAGCTCCAGTTGAAGCTATTGGAACCTTTCGCCTTGTTTTAGATAGCGGTTTTCAGTTAGACTTATGTCAAACTCTTTATGTTCCGCTCTATTTCCGTAATTTAGTTTCCGTAAGTGCACTTGATAAAATTGGTTATTCGCTTTCAAGTTGGAAATGGTAAATTCGGTTTATTTAAGAATTCCGAACTTATTGGTTCGTGGGATTTTAATTGATGGTTTATACAAATTCCATCTTAAACAATTTGTTGAAACCCATCTTACCCCTCGCATTCTAATGTAGAAACAAAGCGTAAGTCGCCTAAAAACGACTCCTATTTCTTGTGGCATAAAAAGGTCGGGTCACATATCCAGATGAAAGGATCAAAAGATTAGTAAAAGATGGTGTCCTTCCCGATCTAGACTTTACTAATCATAAAGCTTGTGTGGATTGTATTAAAGGAAAAACAACAAAACACACAAAGAAAGGAGCCACAAGAAGTACCCAGCTTCTTGAAATAATACATACGGATATTTATGGACCTTTTGACGCTCCAACTTTTGGGGGAGAGAAGTATTTCATTACCTTTATTGATGATTACTCACGCTATCGTTATCTATACTTGTTGCATGATAAATCTCGACCGCTGGATGCTCGTACAAGTGTTCATTACTCAAGTCGAAAAGGCAACTAGATAGAAAAGTGAAAATCATAAGGTCGGATAGAGGTGGTGAATTTTACTGGAAGGTATGATGAAACAGACAACATCCCTCGGACCTTTTGCAAAACTTCTCCAAAAGCTTGGAATTGTTGCCCAATACACAACGCCTGGATCTCCATGGCAAAATGGTGTAGCTGAAAAGGCTAAATCGCATATATATGGAAATGGTTAGATCCATGATGAGTCATGCCAATTTACCTATATCATTATGGATGGATGCTCTACGCATACACTGCTTTACATCTTGAACAGGGTTCCTAGTAAGGCGCTCCAAAGACACCTTTTGAACTGTGGAAAGGATGGAAACCTAGTTTAAGACATCTCCAAGTTTGGGGTTGCCCAGTTGAAGCTAGAATCTACAATCCACAAGAAAAGAAATTGGACTTTAAAACGATCAGTGGTTACTTCATAGGTTACCCAGATAAGTCCAAAGGATATAGGATTTATTGTCCTAACCATAGTACGAGAATTGTTGAAACTGGTAATGCCAGATTCTACGAGAATGGCGAAATCAGTGGGAGTAATAAAGTTCAAGATGTGATCATTCAGGAAATAAGGGTACATGTTCCTTTACCCTCTATTTCGAAGATGGGAACCCTCCCATTGTTGAACCATTCAACAATGAGGAACACCCAATGAATAATCCACAACTCCATAATGAGATTATTGCCAATGAACCTATGGATGCAACACCAGCGGAACCGGCATTAAGAAGGTCTCAAAGACAAAGGAGATCCGCTATTTCCAATGATTATATGCTTTACCAAGTAGAATCTGAAGATGGGACAATGAAAGACCCGGTTTCTTATTCACAAGCCATTAAAGATGTTAATTCTAATAAATGGATCGATGCCATGAAGGATGAATTGAAATCTATGGCAGAAAATCAAGTATGGGAAGTAGTTCAATTGCCTCCAGGACACAAAGCAGTTGGCTGTAAGTGGGTTTTTAAGACCAAGCTGCATTGCAAAGGCAATATTGAACGACATAAAGCCGGACTTGTTGCCAAAGGTTTCAATCGAAAAGAAGGTATTGATTATATCGAGACTTTTTCTCCCGTGTCCGAAAAAGACTCACTTAGAATTATCATGGCGTTAGTAGCTCATTATGACCTTGAGTTACATCAAATGGACGCCAAAACCGCCTTTTCTTAATGGAGACTTGCAAGAGGAAGTCTACATGCGTCAACCCTCAAGGCTTCATAATTGAAGGTCGGGAAGACATGGTCTCGCAAACTTAAGAAATCACTATATGGACTCGAAAACAAGCTTCCAGGCAATGGTATCTAAAGTTCGATGAAATTATTACTGAATTTGGTTTCAAAGAAAATATCGTTGACCCTTGCATATACCTTAAGATCAGTGGGAGCAAGTTCATATTTTTAGTTCTGTATGTTGATGACATCTTATTAGCCAGCAGTGACCTTGGTTTATTACATGAAACCAAGACTTATCTCTTTAAGAACTTTGAAATGAAAGATATGGGCGAGGCATCCTATGTGATAGGAATAGAGATATTCCGTGATAGGTCACTTGGTATTTTGGGATTGTCTCAAAAGGCATATATTGACAAAGTTCTAGAGAGATTTGGCATGATGACATGTTCCTCTAGTCCCTGCTCCACTCGCATAAAGGAGATAAGCTTGATCTTACGCAAAGTGTCCACGTAACGAAGTTGGAACGTAAAGAAATGGCACAATATCCTTATGCTTCTCTCGTAGGGGAGTTTGATGTATGCACAGTGTCCGCATCGAGGCCCCGACATTAGTCATGCTGTTGGCATGTTGGGTAGATTTCAAAGTAATCCGTGGATAGCTCATTGGAAAGCCGCAAAGAAAGTACTCGAGATACCTAAAGGGAACACGGAACTACATGCTCACATATAGAAAATCGGGACACCTACAGTGACTGGTTATTCAGATTCAGATTTTGGAGGATGTCCCGACACTAGACACTCGCACTCTTGGCTATGTGTATCTCTTATCCGGAGGTGCAATATCATGGAAAAGCCGAAATCCGAAGTTGCTTTACACATCCACCATGGAGGCCGAAAGTACGTGGCATGTTATGAGGCTGCAATTCAGTGGAGCGTGGTTGCGTAATTTTGTCTCTCGAAGTTTGGAGCTCTGAGTTTCATCTCTAAGCCACTAACTCGCGATCGTGTGACAATGAAGCTGCAACTTTCTTCTCCAAGCATGACAGGATATCTAAGGGAGCAAAACACATGGACCTTAAATATCTATCACTGAAGCAGGATGTTAGACTAAAGAAAATTGTCATTGAGCATACAAGAACAGATCTCATGGTTGCAGACATATTCACAAAAGGACTACCTCCAAAGACCTTTCAGGGACATACTCAAAGTATGGGTCTTGAAGATAGTTCCTAGTTATCATTTATCTGCTCTTTATCATGTACTTGTACTTGACATTTATTGAGCTCTTAATTTATTGCTACATCTGCTATATATTCTTTCTGTTATCCATTGTGTACATATTTATGATTGGATGAATGCTAACAGAAACAGTCTTGTAACAAAGACATTATGGGACCATTATGCAAATCTCCTCTTATGGTCTAGTTATGAAAGTTGTCACTGATGTGGTACATGGAAGGAATCATGTTGTAGAATGATGTGTGCACGCCATGACTCCCATTGACAACCGGATTAGCCAAGACACTTATGATAACCGACTAAAGAAGAGATTAGCATGTAACGCGAGCCTTATGACTCCTATATGAAAACACTAATGGATCTTCCTATCGACCAAGTGGGAGACTGTAAGGAAATTACTTTTAGGTCCTTTACTTGGACCACAAGTCCTTCCCTTTCCCGAAATTGTGGTCATTATAGGAATTTCGTTTTCATAGGATACATGCTATTTTCTACAAAATCGGGTTTTAATTAAGGAGTTACATTCCATATCAATCACTACCTTGATGGACGGTTGAGATTGAAAGAAAACCCTAATTGGAATTTCGGTCCTCTCTCCACCTATAAATATAGACTTTTGTCCATCACAAAAGCTAGCCGTAATTATCAACACATTAGGGTTTATAGGCGAGGAGAGAGAAACCGAAACTCTTCACTAAAGCTTTTCTTCAACCAAAGTTCAACACCAATCAGTAGCAGGATTCGGCAGCAGGATCAAGAATCTCCTCGTACCATGATGAACGGAGGTAATTCTTAATCCTTCTTATATCGAAATATTATTGTGATCATCATGCAGTTCAAGATCTTAGGGTTTATGTTAAAAACGAATTAACACCTGCTTCAAAAATTCAGGGTCTTGTGTAGGTAAAGTGTCCTGTAATTGGAAGTAAAATTTGAATTGCTTTTGCTCAAAACTTGAATATCACAAGGAAAAAAAGAAGAAGTAAAAACTAACTAATACAAAAATATATCAATCTTAAGGAGTGGTACCTCTTTAGTTCCTTCCTCTAAGAGAGAGCTTCCTGCTTTACCATCTTCTGTAATCTTATGCTTCCTCCTTCTCATCAACAGCATCATTCCTAATATTGTGATTTTCTTTTTCCCCTCCCCCGCATACACCCATGGTACACAGTAGGATGTAAAACAAATTGCAACTGAAGCTGAAAAAACTACATAACCAATCACAAAACCACCTTTGAATGAGTAATCAAGCTTTAGTTGATGACTTGATGAGCACTTTTTCAGAGGCTTTCCACAGAGTCCCGCGTTATTCGCAAAGCTCTCATATGAAAAAGCAGGTCTAAGAAAATCTGGCAGTGGCCCTGATAATTGATTGTTAGCGACACTAAAGACCTTCATCCGATCAAGCTGGCCAATTTGTGGTGGGATATGACCTCTTAGCTTGTTGTTGTCGAGACGTAGAGTATTTAGATAACGGCAATCGGCAATGCTTGATGGGATTTCTCCTGAGAAATTGTTGAAGGATAGATCAAGAGTTGTGAGAAGTGGTAGCCTTTTACAGATGTCAGATGGAATGGGTCCCTGAAGCTCATTATGTGAAAAGTTCAGGCCAGCTAAGCTCGTGCAGTTCTCCAATCCAAGAGGGAGCTGTCCCTTGAGCCCCAGGTCAGGGAGTGTGATGAATCCGACTTTGTTCTCACCATTATTCCAGCATTCGACTCCATGAAATACACAGATGTCCGTTAAACCTAGGCTGTCGAAGTCCCACGAGGAGCTGAAGTCTCCATGAGGGTCGATCACAGAATCCTTAATAGATTTCAAGCAATAAATATCAGTTTCAGTGGCAGTAGTTACGGTGAGAGTAGCTAGCAAGGAGGACATGAAAGAGTAGATGAGAAATAAACTAGCCATTTGGATTTGAGAGTTCATCAGAGTAGACCAGAATTGAATGGGCAAAAGTGAGATATAAGAACTTGAATTGAAATCTCTGGCATTTATTCTTGAGCTATTTTGGGTATGCTGTGATTGATGTTATTTTTTTTTTAAGAAAAAATCGGAAATATATCTCAAATATTTTTAAAACACAACCACACAGTCCTTTTTTCTGCATTGAAATGGATGCCCCCCTTCACTTCAATTTCCACGAAGCCGAGTCCTCATTGATAACTTCTTTGTCAAACAATCTAGAATTATTTTTATTCTTTTTTATAAAAGTATCTTCGGATGAATTTATATTTGAAGTAAGATAAAATCTTTTATCCAAATAATTTTAACCATTAAAGAAAGAGTTATACTATGTGGGTTTTTCACAGTAACAGTAGATACATATTATTGTGGATTGTAATAGTCATTTTACTCCTCAGTACAATAAAATCTAAGGGCCTGTTTGGGAGAGCGGTAGCGGTTGCGATTGTGGTTGAAAAAATGGAGTTTTAAAAATTGAGTTTTTAAAAATGGAAAGTGTTTGGTTAAAACTGTGGTTGAGTTGAAGGTTGAAGAAAAAGGAGTTTTGGTGTTTGGTTACCAAACTTTACAAACTGCTTTTAACTTGTGAAATTACTTAAAAGGGTATATATATATAATTTTTTTAAATATTGTAAATTTAATAATGATAATAATATTATGTAATTAATAATTCATGAAAAAACAAATATTATTTTTTATTCTCCCATCAAACTATTTGCAATTTCATCACGAACATATATTTTAATATGTATTTATATTTTAATTAAGTTTTTAGATTTTTATATTATTATTTTAATATTTTAAAAAATATATTATTATTATTTTAATAATATTATTATTTTATTATTTTAATATTACTATTTTAATATTAATATTTTAATATTAAAAACTATTAATATTTTAATATTATTATCTTTTAATATTTGTATCTGCTAACAACCCCCCCAAAACCCATTTGCTTTTTGCTTCGTCTCCCATCTTCTCCACCCATCTTCGTCTCCCATCTTCTCCACCCATCTGCTCCACACCGGCCTCTCTAAGACCAAGGGCATTCTTTTGTTGTACCAAGTATTCAAGCATATCAACGATCTCTCCTAAACTTTGTCTCCATCTCTTCCTTTTACTCTCTGAAACGAAAAACGAGTAGATAAAAAGCCTCTCACCTGATCTGCACCAGATTGAGAGCCACCTTCCACCTCCGATCGCAAAGCTTCATAAGACATGGATGGCTATCTCAACTATCTTTCTCTCGAGTATGACTCTGTGTGGGACACCAAGCCATCATGGCAATTCTCTTCTTCTTCTTCAATTCATGTTAGTGTTACTTTCTGCTTTTCTTCCCAAAGTGAGAGACGGGAGGAGGCGCAGATGAGAAGGAATATTGATGGTGAGGATATTTTAGGGTTTTTATTTTTAACGGTAATTTTTGTATTTGAAACATTGAATCGGAGTCCCGACCGGCGTTTGAAAAGCACCTCCCAGGTGCTTTTCAAAAAACGTTGTTTGGGTGTTAATTTCGGTGGGTCCCATTACAAAAAAATGGTGTTTGGTTTTTACCAAACACCAAAACACCATCCCGTTTGGCAAACGCCAGACGCACTGGTGCGCCAAACGGGTGCTAAGTCTTGGTCTCAGGGTTTTTTTCGACTTTTCCATGAGACCAGTTTGGGATTCTTTGATTGTTTACGGCTATTTGATTTTTTTTCAGGTTTTTTGTATAGTAACACTATGTCTTTATCCTTTCCAATAGACAACAAATAATTGATTACCCATAAGTATTTTTATAAACAATAAAATAGTCATATTATACTCAAATAATATAAAAACATATTTTTTATTTCTGGTATATTCTATATCAAGTTGGATAAATTTAATAAAGATTTTCCAATTCAAAAATCAAAAAGGAAAAAAGCATCCTTATCAACTCCTTTTATTATGAAATTCCTAGAAACAATTAATCAATTATAAACACGAAAACAAAGTCAACATTTCAAAAATCAATCGATTAGCCAATCTATAACTTGTTTAAGTCAACATGACAAGTCCTCTTCTGCATTAGATTTTGTTTGAAAAATCATGTCATGTCACGCGGTACACACAATTCTATCCATGGATGTGGAGCTAGAGGTTTCAGGTGGAAGCATTCATTATAGTCCCTGTAGTTATAAGAATACTTTCCCTTCAGTCCCTGTATTTAAATAAGAACAACACGTCGAGTCCACAAACAACAGATGGATTGATGTGTCAGTGTTATTTCTTCAAGTCAAGAAGCCAAGTCTCCAGCATTAAAGTTTGTGGGACGCGTGAATAGAGAGTGGATGCTTCCATGCAATTTAAAATATAAGAAAATCTGTCGGGTTTCACACCATGTTGTTAGAATTTATTTGTGTCTGCTTTAAGTTTCCAAGAAACGACAATTCGGAAATAAATAAGATTGAACAGTCCATGCAATTTTAAATAAAAAAATAAAAGTTTGCATTTGCAACGGAACATCCGTTGTCAATTGCAACGGCTTGCCAATTGCAACAAAAATGCCGTTGCAAAGCTGTTTCAAATTGCAACGGAAATTTCGTTGCAAGTGGTAAATAAATTTTAAAATCAATTTTAAATATATTTAACTTTTAATTAATTACAAATAAATATTTTAAAACTACTAGAACATATTGAAATATTATTAATATTTAAAACAAAATAAATATGGTTAAAATAAAAATTATTATAAATTAAAATTCATAATACAACAGAGATTCGATTACATTTACATGTCTAAGTAAATGAACATGGAATACAAAAATACATATTTTAAAGTGTTTAAGGAGGAAATGATCTACGATGTTGTGGATGAGAGGAAGATGGACCATTATATGGTAGTTGAGGTCGGGGTCGATATACCGGTGAAGACACGGGACCCATAGGTGCCATTGTATGTTATGGCATCGATGGGGCCACCAGTGGTGGCATACCTTGACCCATATACTCTGACCTAACAGAACCTCCATGACTGCTCCTAAGATAATCTTTAATGGAATCAATTTCATTTCTCATTTCACTAATAATTTCATCTCTTGCTTTCAATTCCTCTTTATACACTCTAAAAGCTGAGCTCGGATATGATGACTGTACTAAGTATTAGATTTTGGCATACGAGGTGCACGATATACTCTACCCTTGCTTACCCCCATGAAGCCTCACACCAAGCAGCTCCATCAAAAGAAGGATGGTTGTCCCGATCAGGTCCATATTTTGCAATCATCTCATTTCTATAATTTTCCTGCAAATAGACAAGTCCATGTAAAAATATATTAATTTGAATATGAAATGATATTTTAAATATATTAAAAATATAAAAGTACTTACCACCACTGTTTTGGACTTGTTATCTACGAATGTGCCGATGTCATTCGCATTTTGATGCAAAATTGAAAAGACCTCATCCCATGGAAGTTCTTCCCCCCTGACTTGTTCTTGTTACCAACATTTAAAAAAATTAAACAAATAAAATTACTAGTGTTGAACAATAACAATTCTTACATTTGTTCTTGTTACCAACATTTAAAAAAATTAAGCAATAAAAATATTAAACAAATAAAATTACTAGTGTTGAACAATAACAATTCTTACCATATTGGCTCGATATGATGCAAATGAAACTGAACCACCAAAATGGGTACTTATTTTCCCATTTGTTTTTATCAATTGATTGCATTTTGAAGATTCGGATCGTTTTTGGAATCCAACGGTTGACCAAACATCCTTGATCATGGTATTCCAATCTTCATTTTGTATACAAATAGGACCTTTATCCAGGCAATCGATAATATTTGTTGTCTTCATTACTGATAGAGCTTTATTGCGAGCTCGAGCCAATTGTTGGTTCAAGGAAATTTGAGCTTTATCTTCCCAAATATTACAATAATTTGCTTACCTTCTTCAGGGAAGGCATATTTTTTCTATCAAATACATATGAAAAGTAATAAAAATAGCAAACAACATCAGAAAATATTACAGAAAAATGTTAAGAATATATTTATGATAATTTATTCATTATTAGCGAGCGTATAATCATAATTTATTCATTATTATAAATATGGACATAGTTGCGTGAATTCATCAGAAAAATGCCAAAAAATAAGCATTAAGTTTTTTTCCATACCTTGAACTCTTTAAAAAGTTCAGCTTTACACATTGCATCAACTTCACCCCAAGAGTGTCATGGCCCCTTGAAATTAGCTCTCAAAATTGTTCCGATTTCATGTCCACATGATGTGTTATTCAACCTGAAATATTATAGTAACTAACTTTCATGGAACAAATAATGACGCAAATGATAACTGTCAAACAAAAATACAAAACTTAGTTGTTCCATACAAACTCAGTTCTTTTTTTCTGTTAGTGGATCGATTTCAGTGTCAAAACTCTTTCATTTAATGCATATATTGTTTGGAGAAGAGGTTGAACCATGGATTGATGGGAGACAATCTTGATCCTCTGAAGATCTCATGTTACTAGTATCTCTTGAATCATAGAATTGTTTCCCATTACTACCATATCGCTCAACTTCATCGCTAATGTCATGCTCATCATCATCACCAACTACTCACTCATAACCCTGATGTACATTAAATTCTCTATACATGGTTGTGTCATCTTGAGGGAAACCTTGAGTTGCTAGCAAATTTTGAAACCCAAAACCTTCATGTGCATTTAACCTCCCATAATCTTCTTGATGAAGGAATGTACTCTCGACTTTGGGTGTATAATAATCATGTAATTGATTAGGCTCAGGTTGGTGAGAACTCGATGCTTTCTTATTCACACTGGATGGAGTTCGATTCGATCTGGAAGCAGACCTATCACTCCTGGAATGTAATATGGATCCATGTCTAAACATTCTAAAACAATTGTATTGTCATCAATAAGTGTTGTTGCTAAACACTAATAAATATGACAATTAAAAAAATTATGAAGAAAAGAATATTAAATATCATAAGTAAATATATCAATTGAATATAAAAAACACAAGCATCATGCCAAACATCATTATCATGAATAAAAAAATTCATTGAATATACCTGCATCATGTTAAACATCATTATAATCACTCCTAATCACATCATTATCATTATCATTATCATCATCACCAACGACTTCATTATCATAATCAATTTCTTCATCCGAATCATTTCATTATCTTCTCCCCAATTGGCCTCTACTGGAAGCAACTCATTTTGGTTGACTTCTTCATAATAAGATGTGTCAACAAATATATTTGGTTCATTAAGTGTCGGATTAGGAAGCATACAACATGGTTGAGAAATTTCATCTGATTGATCAACATCAAATGATTTAACATTGTCAATGTTTTCAATAAATTCACCCATATCAACATTTTAACGACTTCTAACTGTTGTCTTCATAACTGCCCATCGTTCTGACGATTTATTATCGGGTGGACACGTATAGTAGACTTGTTGCATTGTTACGCCAAGACAAAATCTTCTTTGCCATGTAGTTTAGAGGTATACTTGATTTCAACCAAACTATTTGAACGATGCACTTTAAGCCCACGTTTTGTATCGTACCAATGACACTTAAACATAAATACCTTACACTTCCTAAATATTTAAGCCGGATCACTTCTTCAAGCATTCTATAATAATTTTATTATCATTGTAGCAACTTCCTTTCACACAAACCCCGCTATTCATTGTTTTTTTAAATTGCCCATAACATTGAGTATGAAATTTAAACCAATTGACATAATACCCATTATAATATTTCACTGAATTTGACTGACCCATAGCAAGTGCAAAGATTTGATTCTCAATTTCAGTTGATTTGTATTGAACCTAGCATAACAATAACAATGTATGAATTATTATTTCATACAAAATAGTAAAGTTAACAATATGTGTCCTGAAAAATACTTACATGATTTTTCAACCAAATTGGAAATTCCTCACATCGTTTTTCAATTTCAACATCCCTCAATTGTGGTTGTCGTGAATGTAGCTCATGATTACATTGCCTAAATTTTAAATTGTTAGTTGAAATCAAGTTATTATAAATTAAGAACCAAAATAAAATACTTCACACTTACTCTATATAGGGTTTCAATTCTTGACAATTGAAAATGACATAATTGTGTGCAATTTTCATTTCTTCCTGCAATAACTGCCTTCTATAAAAAGAAATAGACAATTTTCTCCCTGGATAGGAAAAAATAGAAAGTTGTCCACCTTGACTTTTAGATCCACCATCGTCATTTCATGGGACTCGATTCCATATTGTTTGAACGTCATCACCAAAATAATAAGACGTAAAATTTGTAATTTCATCTATCAAGTATGTTTCACATATGGAACCCTCAACTTGGGCTTTATTGGTGACTTTCTTCTTCAAATAAAACTTCTACCTACATTATTTATGTTAATTAATTTTTTAAAATATGATTTCTATGTTTGTTTAAAAAAATTGGAGTGGGCCTGTTCCAAACTAAATGGACCGACCCAGTCAAGTTGGGCCAAAAGGGCCCACCTTTGCTGGACTTGGGTTGGGCCAAGAGCAGCCTGCCCAATAGTTCAAAAAAGGCACAAAACACATTGTTTTTCCTTTCTTCCTTTTGTTCTCAATTATTCACACGTTGTTACTGTTCACGTGTTACGTGAACAATAACATGGCTGACTGTGACGAGAGGGTCAACATCCGGTACTGACAGGTAGAGGAGGTCGAGGTGCTTCTTCCTGTGGTGGTAGTGGCGTAAATGGTGCTGTGTGGTGGCCGGTAGGAGCTTTGGAAGGTTGCAGCACCCGCTGCTGATGCTAGGGCTTGTTGCCTCTAGGGCTGCTGGAGAGAGGATCAGAGGAGTTTCCATGGAGGAGAGAGAGGGGGCTGTGGCCGTGACTGCATGTGGAGAGAGAGAGGGGCATTGGATGTGGAGGAGAGAGAGGGGGAGAGGGGGCTGTGGCCGTGACTGCATGTGGAGAGAAAGAAGGGCATTGGTTGTGGAGGATAGAGAGGAAGTTGTGGCCGTGACTGCATGTGGAGAGAGAGAGGGGCATTGGCTGTGGAGGATAGAGAGGGAGTTGTGGCCGTGGCTGCATGTGGAAAGAGAGAGGGGCAGTGGCTGTGGAGGAGAGAGAGTAAGCCAACGATGACGGTGAGGAAGTTGCTGTTGTGTAAAATCAAAGCATTCCATCACAAAACCAGCTCGTGTACACCTGCATTGTGAGCCATGTTTGTCACCCGCATTCGTTTTGAAAAGCATAAAAAAGATGCTTTTCAAAACGCGGTCAAACCGTAGAAATTTAGTGGGACCCACAGAAAAAATATGGGGTCCTGTTTGGTATTAGCAGCGTTTGGCTCTGCGGTTCAACGCAAACGCAGCATGAACCGCGGAGCCAAATGGCATCTTATTACACTAGAATAGTTTTGCACTAATTATTTTTTAATTTGCCACTGCTGAGCAAACATCAAATGGGAGTTTTGTGTATTAATTTTAGTTGAACATTCCTTGAACAAAGATGCTCTTCAGCCAAAAGACTTGTCTAAATAAAATATTCAAAAATAAAATAAAATATTTTTAACATTTTTTCTCATTTCTTTGTTTTAATTGCTGGTAATTTATTCTCGGACACAATTATACAATATTGCTTCTTACATGTTGGTTTATGAACATGACAGAAACAGGAAACAATTGGTCCTGTTTATGGTCTTGAAAAGTAGCAGAGCGAATCTCAGGCTGCGTTTGGATCTCTGAACCATCGACCACCTCACATCTCCCGGTTATTGCTTTTATGTCTCTGTACACCTGAATCATTGTCGGCCTCCGATCTGGAACGCAATCAAGACAGTTACATGCAACTTTAAGCAGCTGAAATATGTCATCCTCAAATCGTCGCCCGATCAGAAACCTATCCATGGCATCATGAAAATGAGAATTGCTCAAAAGATGACCAATCCATTCATTGAGAATACCGTTTGAGGAACAATTCATTCTGCTACAATCCATCCCAGTTATCAGATCAAGCAGTACAACTCCGAATGCATGCACATCTTCCTTAAGCACTCCTGAAGGGCTAGTCATACTCCTGAGGATCGCCTTTCCGAAATTCGATAGCTTGGGTTCGAAATCCCAATCAAGCAAAATACACTTTGAGCTTATGTTGAGATGCACCACTTGACCCCTGCAGCCATGGTGGATCCTTGCCAAGCCTCTTGCTACCCCAACCGCGATTTTCAACCGCAAAGGCCATGGCAGAGTGATCCTCCGGTGTTTCACTGAATGTATCCAGTCAAAAAGGTTCCCATTAGATGCATACTTGTACACCAGAAGCCTTGTATTTGATTCGACGCAGAATCCGTAAAGGGGCAGTAAGTTCTTATGCTTTAATGTACCCAATGTTTTCAATTCAGAAACAATCTGTTCCTCAAACTGGTGGAAGTCAACTATCCTCTTCACTGCAAAGAACCTACCATCAGGAAGGGTAGCCTTATACATGGTTCCCATTCTTCCCAACCCAATCTTGTTGGCTCGGCTAAAATTTGCTGTTGCATTGCTGATGACTACGAAACTCCATGCCTGAACAACATTCCCCAACTTACAAATCTGTGGAAGATGAAGAAATAAAACATGAATATGTTTATATATATATATATATATATATATATATATATATATATATATATATATATTTGAAAAAACAAAAGCAACTCTATCGTCTTCTTCGTCAAAAAAAAATGATGTAATGAAAATCTTATGGGATACCTGCTCGTTGGCTTCTGTTCTCTTCTTCTCTTGCCTTTCAATCAGAGATGCCATCATTGGTGTCTTCATCGTCCTCTTGTTCCTTTTCCTCTTGTTGAGATGAGCCCAAGGCACACAATAGGACAGGAAAATAGTAAAAATGGAAACTGAAGAAAATACATAACCTATTACAAGCCCACTTTTGAATGAAGAATCCCACTTTTTCGGATGTTCATGATTAGCACTCCCGTAGTAGTTCTCTTGTGAAGAACTGTATCCATCGCAGGCAACACCAAGGATATGGATCAAAAGAAGAGCAAGTTTTGCCCCAACAACAGCCATTTGTACGTAGATAGCAAAATAAGAAGAGGAAACCAATTATGTACTTTTAATTCCTAGTAGTATTTCAAGAACGACTAGATGGAATTAGGAACTCGAAAACCGCGTCAGATATTAACTATAACTTAAAACGCGTCTTTCTTCTTCTTCTTTCTTACTGTAGAGGCAGTTGCTGACAGTGGATGCTTCCATATGATTTCCTCCTGCATTTTAAAGAGTTTTAAAAAGCAAAAAAATAATTTAAATTAAAAAGATTTAATATTTTTAGATTAATTTAATATAATAATATCAAAACTAATTTTTTAAAAATAAAATAATATCATTTTAATATTTTTAAAACAAAAATTATTTTAAAAATCAACCTCAGAAGTAAAACATCTGTGACTGTCTGCTGTTATAATTTTTATTATCGCTAACAGTACCATTCATGTCATAAATAAATAGATAAAAAACATGTTATCTTAATGTTTATTCATTAGATTTCTTTTCTTCTATTTTCTTGCAAACGTTTAGTAATGTGAGGGCAGACTTGATATGGTTTCATAATAGTTCTTGTAATTTCTTATTAAATTATTTTAGTTTCTATATTTCATTTTCATTTACAATTTGGTCTGTATTCGATTTTTTGATTGTTGTTTCTTGTTAAATTTATAGTTTAGTCCTTATAATAAAAGTTCTTTTAGAATTAGATCCCTAAATTATTTAGTGGCCAGAGTTTTGGATTCAGTGCATCCAGAGTTCAAGAAAGGTGACCTAGTTTGGGGAGTAACTGTTACGAGACCACGATCAACAAGGACCATAAAGCCAAATCCTAACTATTGGGATAGTGGACATCACAGTAATGAGCAGAGAAGGAGCAAGAGACGTTACAGAGGACATCATTCGAAGTGGGAGTCGTTACTGTCATACGTTACTGCATGATTAATTTCCTTATTATGTATTTCAGTTTCTATATTTCATTTCTTTCATTTACAATTTGGTCTGTATTCGATTTTCTTTTTGATTGTTGTTTCTTGTGTAAATTTATAGTTTAGTCCTTATAATAAAAGTGCTTTTTAGAATTAGATCACTAAATTATTTAGTGGCTAGAGTTTTGGATTCAGTGCATCCAGAGTTCAAGAAAGGTGACCTTAGATTCCTGGGGACCTATCAGTAACTGGTTAGGAAGAGTATAGTCTCATTACAGCAACCAAGGGACTGTCCAAAATTCAATACTGGAATTCTTGGTTAGCTTTTTTTTTATTTTTCTTTTTTGTCTCAATTGCATCTTTGTTAAGGTTAGGTTACTGTAGTGCAACTAATATACATACATGGCTGGCAAGTGAACTGCAGTTTCCCTTTTGACATCCTTAGCTGATATGTAATTATGCTAGAAAACTTGCAAAATATGAACTTCATTTATCTGATGCATGAAGTCTCCAGGAATAACAATCGAGATGATAAGTGAAGAAAGAAAGATGTTACCTTTCTTATTCTTACTGTTATTCTAATAGCATTAAAAACTTTGGTTGACAGTCTTGCTAATATCATATTCTGAAATTCTGAATCTGGGAAAATGACTTGTTATGTGGATGACATGAACTCGTTCAGCAACATTCTTCAGATATTACGCCTGCAATTTTGTTTTTATTGTGCAGTATATAGTCCTAATTAACCCTCATCATCCATTCTTTCTATTCTAGATGGTTTAAGTTCATCTAATTGCTGTTAATGTAGATGAGAGCAAAGAAAAAGAGTAACATCACTAACCAGCTTCTGTTTGCTGTTAACTTCTCTTGCTCCAATATAAGGTTGAATTGGTGGGGAACAAGTTAGGGTTTGATGAGGCTTTCAACAATAAAGGGGAGCCAGACTTGGTTGCAACTTTGAAAAGGTTGTGTTGAAAATTGGATATGGAGGAAATTTCCTGGAGACATCAAAGGAAACTAGATACTTTCCTCCTAACTTTGTGTCTTGAGCCAATCTATAACTTCTTTAAGTCAACATGACAAGTCTTCTTCTTTATTAGATCGATGAACTTGTCAGCAAGAAAAATCATGTCATGTCACGTGTTATTTCTTCAAGTCAAAAACCAAGTCTCCTGCATCAAAATTAAAGTCTGTGGGACACGTGAATAGAGAATGGATGCTTCCATACAATTTTTTTTAAAAAAACCTGTCGGGTTTCACATACATGTTGTTAGAATTTATTAGTGTCGTACTTTAAGGATGTGTTTGATATTGTGGTTACTATTATGGTTGAGGTTAAAAAATAATAATTTCATGAAAAATGTTTTTAACTGTGGTGCATATCTGAAATTGAAGTATTTGCTTAAAACTGTGGTTGAATTTGAGGTTTAATGAAAAGCAATTTTGTATGTTTGGTTACTATGCTTTTCATAATGCTGTCAATTTGTGAAATTACTTTAAAGGACACACATATATATTTTTAAAATATTATAAATTTAATAATCATAATAATAAAATATTATTAATAATTCAAGTAAATTAGACACTTGTTTTTATTCTCCCATCAAACTACTTGCAATTTCATCACGAACTAAATCCATACGTGAAGGTCTCTGTGATCCCTTGCTATTTGATCTAGGAACAACATCTACAAAAATATCATCAGGAACTGTTAAAATATGGTCGTTAAAATATGGCCATTAAAATATAGTCGTTAATTTATGGTCGTTAATTTTCAGATATGGAAATTGTGTAAAGTAGGGATAATGTAACTTTTATCTCTTACTAAATTAGTCTTGTAATTACTCTATAAGTTCATTATCAATTTAATGAAAAAAAATACTCTGAAATATACGAATTTATACTTTTAACATAGTATCAGAGTGAATTTTGAAAAATATTTCTTAAACCGTATTTGTTCATCCCTAGATTTTTTGTTTTTCTTGAACCATATTTGTTCATATCGAAATTAATCCCAGAAATCGATCTCTACAGCACCTGTTTGTTCAAAGTTACAGTTCATACCTAGAAATTCCATTAATTCATACACATAGCTACCCTCCCTTCAAAGTCCGAGATGACTGGTTTTGAACGTCTTCTTCAGCAAATGCAAAATAATTTTCAAACATTTTTTGACTCCATTGTGTCGAAGATCGATGAAATCAGAAATCGTGTAGATAAGTTGGAGAAGAGCATATGCTCGTACAGATTTCAAAATGAAGGAACTGAGAGAGGGGAAAGTTTGTTCGGTTAGAATATAAGGTCTGACCAGGCTGACCGAAATGGGACTGACCGAAAATACAAAAATACTGATGGGTTGGTGTGTTCTCATTGCGATGAAATGGGGCATTCGAAACAAAGGTGTTACGAAATCGTCGGCAACCCGGACTAGTGGGACTTTGCAAAGAAACCTCGGAAAAATATTAGAAAACCTATGGTAATTCTGACAGAAGCAGGCCAAGTACCACCCACAGCGAATGTGGTTCATCCAGGTATCATCGAAAATGATTTTGCACACTCTGTTATTACAAAAAATAGTACTTGGATTATTGATACAGGTGCATCTAATCACATGACTAGAGATTCTGATAATTTAATCTGCCATAAAACCTCCTTACAGTCAGCTATATGCACTACTAACGGTAGTACCTCCCTTGTTACGGGGGAATGATCTCTCATTTTAACTGACACTATTACACTAGATATAGTCCTTATTGTTCCATCTCTTACGTATAATCTCTTGTCGGTTAATCAAATCACGACTACCCTTGAGTGCACGATAACGTTTTGGCCTCTGTTTTGTGTTTTCCAAGACATTCTTACTGGGAAGATTCTTGGTTATGATGTTAGACGAGGCAACCTGTATTATTTGGAATTAACAGAAAAAAGGGGGTCAAAGTTGGGTCACGCACATCAAACTAGAAGTAAGGATCACGCTCACGCTCTCGTATGGTTGTGGCATCGATGACTTGGATATCTTTCATTCGGGTATCTTAAGAAGTTACAACCACATTTATTTTCCAGTTTAAGTATTTTGGAGTTCCAATGTGAAATTTGTGAACTGGCGTAAAAGCCATTGTATCTCCTATTTTCCAAGTTTGAAGAAAAGTATGGAACCATTTACAGTCATTCATTTGGATGTTTGGGGTACTGCAAAGATCTCGTCTTTTTCTAATGCACGATATTTTATTACACTTATTGATGAATGTACTCGGATGACCTGGACATCTCTTCTCCGGAATAAAAGTGAAGTAGGTACAACTTTTCAGGAATTTCATAAAATGGTGCGAACCTAATACCAACGGCACATTCATACACTTCAATCAGATAATGGTACTGAGTTCATGAATCAGATAATGGTACAGATATCGGTGTTCTGATCCTCGCCATCGAAAGCTACATGTAACCCTGGATGTATTATTTCGAGAATCTGAACGCTACTATTTAGGGGGAGTTCCCGTGTCTTCTTTTCAGGGGGAAAGTAACATTAAAGAGAACGAAGATATATTTGAATTAAAGGAAAATGAAGGGTTAAAGGAAATGAGACTAAGCTGTGATAACTTGGAATTCTGCAGACCGAAATTATCGCAGTAACGACCCCTCTATGTCTCTAGAATTACCAACGCCTACACCATTAACCGAAGAACCAACCGAGAATGTCTCTCCTCAGTCCCCTCAGGTATCCCTAAATGCTATTTCTAATGAGATAAATGAAACTCCTGTCTTAGAAAATAATGTGACCAATAGGTACCCACAAAGACTAAAACGGGGAGTTCCAAAGAAACAGTATGAACCCGATCCCAAAGACAAAACTAAATACCCCATCAGTAACTATATCTCTACCCATAGATTATCGGAATCATATACATTTACTGTTAATCAATTATCCAATATGTTTATTCCTAGTAATGTATGAGATGCACTAGCAGACCCAAAATAGATCAAGGCGATGAAGGCACTTCAGAAGAAGGTTGGGTGTAAATGGGTGTTCACAGTGAAACTGAATGCAGATGAGAGTATTGATAGATACAAAGCAAGATTAGTCGCAAAGGAATATACACAGAAGTATAGAGTGGATTATCAAGAAACTTTTGCCCTAGTTGCAAAAATGAACACCATATGGATTCTCATATCTATAGTAGTGAATCGAGACTAGGCCTTACAACAATTTGATGTCAAGAATACCTTCCTAAATGGAGATCTTGAAGAAGTGTATATGGAATTACCACCTGGAGTTAAAACCAGACCCTGATGTGAAACTAAAGTATACAAATTAAAAAAAGGCATTATATGGTCTAAAGCAGCCACCCCGGGCATGGTTCAGAAGATTCTCATCCACGATGAAGGAGTTTGGCTATAAGCAAAGTAATTCAGATCATACTTTGGTTATAAAACACAAAGGAGGGAAGGTAACTGCACTAATAGTATATGTGGATGATATTGTCTTAACAGGAGATGATCTAGAAGAAAGAAAGGCACTACAATAGTTTTTGGCATCGAAATTCGAAATGAAAGATCTCGGACAACTGAAGTACTTCTTAGGGATTGAGGTCTCAAGGTCAAAAATAGGAATATGTCTATCACAACAAAAATAAGTGTTAGATTTATTGGCAGAAACCGAAATGCTTGCATGCAAACCGGTAGATACACCTATAGAAATGAATCACAAACTGGGACAAGTAGAAAATCAGACCCCAGCGGATAAAGGATGTTATCAACGGTTAGTTGGAAAACTAATATACTTATCACATACTAGGCCAGAGATCGCCTATGCAGTAAGTGTGATAAGTCAGTTCATGCATTCACCAGGAGAAGAATATATGGAAGCAGTATATCGGATCTTAAGGTATCTAAAAAGTGCACTAGGAAGAAGACTTCTATTTTCTAAAAAGGAGGTCCAAGATATTAAAGGGTATACAGACTCGGATTGGGCAGGAAATCAGACTGGACCGAGAGCAAGTCCTGGTCACGTGAAGAAGTAAGAAGCAGAAAGTGGTCGAAAGGTCAAGTACAGAAGCAGAATACCGAGGTATGGCTTATGGTGTGAGTGAATTACTATGGATTAAACAGGTATTACAAGACTTGGAAATTGATTATGGAACATCTATGGGTCTACACTGTGACAATAAGGCAGCTATCAAAATTGTTCATAATCTTGTTCAACATGATTGTACCAAACACGTTGAAGTAGACCGACACTTCATTAAGGAAAATCTTGATCGGAAAATTATACATCTTCCGTTTGTTCGGTCTGAAGATCAGCTAGCCGATATTCTCACAAAAGTAGTCTCTGGAAGGGTGTTCTATGACGCAATTGACAAGTTGGGCATGATAAATATCTACGCTCCAACTTGAGGGAGAGTGTTAAAATATGGTCGTTAATTTATAGTCGTTAATTTATGGGCCGTTAAAATATGGCCATTAATTTCCAAATATAGAAATTGTGTAAAGTAGGGATAAAGTAGCTTCTATCTTTAGCTAAATTAGTCTTGTAATTACTCTATAAGTTCATTATCAATTGTAATGGAAAAAATAATATGAAATATACGAATTTATACTTTGAACAGGAACAACATCTGCGATCCATATTGATTTTCAGTATCTCTATCTACCTGTTGTAAGGATATAATTTCAAGGTCAAATCCAATTGCTAGTTTATGATTCATAATCAATCGAAAAGCAACAGGGTTGTGGAGTTAAATGAAGTCACGCGCCTTTACATTTCATCAGGCTGATCTCTATCTACAATTTTTTTAAATATGATTTTTATATTTTGTTTAAATAAAAATTAGGTTGGGTCTGACCCAACCAGATGGGTCGGCCTAGCCCAGTTAGGCCTAAAGCCCCAACTCTACTAGAATTGGGTTGGACCGAGAGCAAGTCCAACCCAGGATTTATGCTGAAACAGTGCACTGCAGTGCAACGTTAATTATAATTCACCCAACTGTTCATGTAACAAGTGAACAGTAACATGACCGACTGTGATGATGGGGTCACCGGCCGATATCGATGGGTAGAGGAGACCGAGATGGTTCTTCCTGTGATGGTGGCGTTGGGAATGGTGTTCTGTGGTGGCTAGGAGGAGCGTCGGAATGTTGCAGCTGTTATTGCTACCGCTGGTGCTGCTGACGCCTTGACTGTGGAGAGAGAGAGAGAGAGAGAGAGAGAGCTACTGTGACTGTGGAGAAAAAGAGAGAGGGAGCTGTCATGACTGTGGAGAGAGAGAGAGAGGGAGTTGTCATGACTATGGAGAGAGAGAGAGGGAGCTGTCATGACTGTGGAGAGAGAGAAAGACTTCTAACAACGGTAGAGAGAAAGGCAACGATGATGGTGTAAAACTCGGTGCCAAGGTAATATCAATCCTAAAAACACGATGGACATTACATGATGGACATGGTAGTAGAGTAATGTTTGAACACGATCCATTGACACTACGGTTGAGTTTGAAAATCATCTTTGTCATGCTTTTCAAACTTGAGTTTGAAACTCAGTTTTCATGTGGGACCCAAAACTAAAAACCTGCTGCACAAATGTTTACTAAACAGTTTGGCTCTGTGATGAGCTTAATTGCAGAACACACTGCAGAGCCAAACACCCACTAAGTTTCTAAGATACGACCAGTTCGGAAATAAATAAGATTGAACAGTCAATTTCTTCACGTCAAAAAGCAAGTCTCCTGTAATCCAAGTTCATGGAGCACACGGCAGGTCTCTACTGGCGAGAGTGGATGCTTCCACATGATTTAAGGTTAAAAAATTGTCACTTATCTTTTAGCGATTAAATATTATTGCTAACATGCTATTGTAATTTACGCAAATATAACAATTTGATCTCTGCTTGTAATCGTTGATCAACCACTGTAAAATGCCTGGAAATTTATTATCAAAAGCTATAATATTGTTTGCAATATTGCTGCTGCTTACATATTGGATCATTATACCAAAGCATGATAGGAACTAGAAAATTCAGACCTGTTTTCATAGGTATTCTGCTCTTTCAATCTCCACAGATATTTCTAAAGTAGCCGGGCAAATCTCAGGTCGCATTAGGTTCTCTGAATCATCTGCTAGTTCACATCTCTCCCTTATTGCTTTTATGTCTTCGTACACCTGAAGCATTGTCGGTCTTCGATCTGGAATAGGATCCACACATCGACATGCAACTTTCAGCAGCTGAAAGATCTCGGCATCAAATCCCCCAATCAGAGACTTGTCTATTGCGCCATAAGAACTCGAGCTGCTCAAAAGATGATCAGTCCATTCATCAAGAACATTGTTTGAGGAATCAGTCATGTTCCTAGGATCCACCCGGGTTATCAACTCAAGAAGCACAACTCCAAATCCATGCACATCTTCCTTCACAAATGCCATCTCCCACAGCTCACTATTCACGGAGGAAGTGCACGTCGAACTCATGAGCATCGCCTCTCCAAAATTTGATAACTTGGGCTGGAAATTCCTGTCAAGTAATATGCATTTTGAGCTAATGTCAAGATGGATTACTCTGACTGTGTGACAGTTCTGATGAATCCATGCCAGGCCTCTTGCTATTCCGATGGCAATTTTAACCCTCACGCCCCATTCCATGACTTTTTCCGGACTTTCTTCCTTTGGATGTAGCCAATCATAAAGGTTACCATTTGGCATATATTCGTAAACCAGAAACCTCTGGTTTTGCTCAATACAAAATCCCAACAGCGGAAGTAAGTTGATATGTCTCAGCGAACCAAGTATCTTCAGCTCGGATATAAATTGTTCCTCGAGGAACTGAAAGTCATGTAACTTCTTCACTGCAAGGACATAGCCATTAGTCAATGATGCCTTGTACAGTATCCCCACCTTTCCTTGTCCGATGACATTCTTCTCACTGAAACTATCGGTTGCATCATTAAGATCTGCGTAGCTCATTCTTGTAACCCTCTTCTCCAACGTGGAAACCTGTGGATAGAAATCTCAATATATTAGTGCTGAAAAACATATATATACTGCAAATGAACCTGCTTCAAAAATTCAGGGTCTTGTGTGGTAAAGTATCCTGTAATTGTAAGTAAAAATTGAACTGCTTTTACTCAAACAAGGAAAAAAAGAAGAATTAAAAACTAACTAATACAAAAAAATATCAATCTCAAGGAGTGGTACCTCTTTAGTTCCTTCCTCTAAGAGAGAGCTTCCTGCTTGATCATCTTCTGTAATCTTATGCTTCCTCCTTCTCATCAACATCAGCATTCGTAATATTGTGATTTTCTTTTTCCTCTCCCCCGCATACACCCATGGTACACAGTAGGATGTAAAACAAATTGCAACTGAAACTGAAAAAACTATATAACCAATCACAAAACCACCTTTGAAAGTGTGTTCAAACTTTTGTTGATGACTTGAGCACTCTTTCAAAGGCTTTCCACAGAGTCCCGCGTTATTCGCAAAGCTGTCATCATATAGATTAACATGTATAAAATTTGGCACTGGCCCTGATAAATCATTGTTAGCGACACTAAAGTTCTTGATCCGTTCAAGCAGGCCAATTTGTGGTGGGATATTTCCGGTTAGTTGGTTGTGGTCTAGTCTTAGACTGTTTAAGAAAGAGAAATTGGCAATATTTGATGGAATTTCACCAGAAAAGTTGTTGTAGGATAGGTCAAGGCTAGTGATGAATGGTAGCCTCTTAGAGATGTCAGATGGAATTGGTCCCTGAAGCTCATTACCTGAAAAGTCCAAGCCTGTTAAGCTCGTGCAGTGCTCCAATCCAAGAGGGAACTGTCCCTTGAGCCCCAGGTCATTGAGTCTGATGTTTAAGACTCTGTTCTCACCTGGATTCCAGCATTCGACTCCCAGAAAGTTACAGACCGAACCTTCTGTAGTGTAGTCGAAGTTCCACGAGGAGTTTAAGTATCCACGAGTGTCGATCACAGAATCTTTAATAGATTTCAAGCAATACATATCAGTGGCAGTGGCAGTAGTTACGGTGAGAGTAGCTAGCAAGGAGGACATGAAAGAGTAGATGAAAAATAAACTAGCCATTTGGATTTGAGAGTTGATCAGAGTAGACTACTGGACCCTATAAATCTACAGATGAAACCTTCTGTGTTGTTGCTGAAAATACTTCCAAGTGTTACTTCCTAGCAAGTTCCATTTCTAGCAGACAATAGGGACTTTGTGGTCGCATTTTGTTTGAAAAATCATGTAATGTCATGTCAGGTTACGTGTAACACAGTTCATCTCAACAATTGAAAGGTAGAAGCTTTTATCTTCTTATCTTCTATTTTAAGAAATACAGCTTCTTGAAACAGGGGTAGCGCTGCTGTGAAAACTTAGTTTCCAGGACTTAAGTGAATAAAATATAAGTTCTGGGAGTTTATTGCTAAATTATGCAAACTTGAAGAGTAATACAACTTTCCCTTCCAAATCCAAAACGACCCGATTCTTTTCATGTCGTGCTCGGTGTGCAAGAGAGAGAGCCCTTGGAGAGGACCTTCCCATGAGAAGACAGCGAGGGTGGGGATGTGATTTGAAAAAGAATTTTGAGACCCTGAAACCAAAACCCACAACTTCGAAACTTGTTTTGGGTACTATTCATTTTAGTCCCTGTAGTTTTAAGAAAACGTTTCCTTTGCTCCCTGTATTTAACTTAAGAGTCTTGAGGCGGTTGGTATGGAAAAAAATAAGAACCACACGTCGAGTCCACAAAGAGCAGATGGATTGAAGTGTCGGTGTAATTTCTTCAAGTCAAAAAGCCAAGTCTCCTGCATCAAAATCAAAGTTTTGAAAATCCATAAAGAGTGGATGCTTCCATGCAATTTAAAATAAGAAAATCTGTCAATGTTAATTTGTCGTCACACTGAGGTTATGAAAATTTATTTTTATTTAATTTATTTTATAATCAGGATGTCCGAGTCAGTTTACGCACATCACAACTAATTACTAGACTCGCTAAACATCCTTCTACAAGCTCAGCGGACAGGCAAGACAACACAAGGATGACAGGCGTGTACATAAGAGCTCGAACCCTTTCTCTTCCTAATTAAGGATTTAAATTTAGGGGAAACATGTTAGGGTGAGAAAACCTTATTCGTGATAATAACTTATTACACTAGAATAGTTTTGCACTGATTATTTTTTAATTTGACCACGGCTGAGCAAACATCAAAAGGGAGTTTTGTATATTAATTTTAGCTGAATATTCCTTCAACAAAGACGCTCTTCAGCCAAAAGACTTGTCTAAAGTCGTCATGAAATTTAAATATTTATCAAAGACTTAGGAATTGAATATTCAAAAATAAAATAAAATATTTATAACCATTATTTCTCATTTCTTTGTTTTAATATTACATAGTTGGTCTAAAACCATATGAAATGATAATTACAATAATTATTTACAAAAGCATATATAATACATGGTTTGTGATAGGATTTGTAGACATAAATTCAATTGGTTATTCTAGGCTGGAAGAATTCAATCCATTGATCTTGACTTACAGCACTAGCTAGATCTGGAAGTCGTGTAAAATGTAGGCTATCTTCTATATATGCTGAGACTACATCAGGATGATCTTCTGTTTGAACAATTAAATTGCTGGTAATTTATTCTCGGACACAACTATACGATATTGCTTCTTACATGTTGGTTTATGAACATGACAGAAACAGGAAATTAACTATGGGTCCTGTTTATGGTCTTGAGAAGTAGCAGAGCGAATCTCAGGCTGCGTTTGGATCTCTGAACCATCGACCACCTCACATCTCCCGGTTATTGCTTTTATGTCTCTGTACACCTGAATCATTGTCGGCCTCCGATCTGGAATGCAATCAAGACAGTTACATGCAACTTTAAGCAGCTGAAATATCTCATCATCAAATCCTTGCCCGATCAGAAACCTGTCCATGGCATCATGAAAATAAGAAGCGCTCAAGAGATGACCAATCCATTCATTGAGAATACTGTTCGAGGAAAAATCCAATCTGCTACAATCCATCCCAGTTATCAGCTCAAGCAGTACAACTCCAAATCCATGCACATCTTCCTTAACCAGCGCCATCTCACAAAACTCATGCACTCCTGAAGCGCAAGTCATACTCCTGAGGATCGCCTTTCCGAAATTCGATAGCTTGGGTTCGAAATCCCTATCAAGCAAAATACACTTTGAGCTTATGTTGAGATGCACCACTTGACCCCAGCAGCCATGGTGGAGCCTTGCCAAGCCTCTTGCCACCCCAACCGCGATTTTCAACCTCAAACGCCATGGCAGAGTATTCCTCCGGTGTTTCACTGAATGTATCCAGTCAAAAAGGTTCCCATTAGATGCATACTTGTACACCATAAGCCTTGTATTTGATTCTACGCAGAATCCGTAAAGGGGCAGTAAGTTCTCATGCCTTAATGTACCCAATGTGTTCAATTCAGAAACAATCTGTTCCTCAAACTGGTGGAAGTCAACGATCCTCTTCACTGCAAGGAACCTACCATCAGGAAGGGTAGCCTTATACATGGTTCCCATTCGTCCCAACCCAATCTTGTTGGCTCGGCTAAAATTTGCTGTTGCATTGCTGATGACTACGAAACTCCATCTCTTAACAACATTCCCCAGCTTACAAATCTGTGGAAGATGAAGAAATGAAACATGAATATGTTTATATATATATATATATTTGAAAAAACAAAAGCAACTCTATCGTCTTCTTCGTCAAAAATAAAATAAAATGATGGAATGAAAATCTTATGGGGATACCTGCTCGTTGGCTTCTGTTCTCTTCTTCTCTTCCCTTTCCATCAGAGATGCCATCATTGGTGTCTTCATCGTCACCTTGTTCCTTTTCCTCTTGTTGAGACGAGCCCAAGGCACACAATAGGACAGGAAAATAGTAAAAATGGAAACTGAAGAAAATACATAACCTATCACAAAACCACCTTTGAATGAGTAATCAAGCTTTAGTTGATGACTTGATGAGCACTTTTTCAGAGGCTTTCCACAGAGTCCCGCGTTATTCGCAAAGCTCTCATATGAAAAAGCAGGTCTAAGAAAATCTGGCAGTGGCCCTGATAATTGATTGTTAGCGACACTAAAGAACTTGATCCGATCAAGCTGGCCAATTTGTGGTGGGATATGACCTATTAGCATGTTGTTGTCGAGACGTAGATCATTTAGATAACGGCAATCGGCAATGCTTGATGGGATTTCTCCTGAGAAATTGTTGAAGGATAGATCAAGAGTTGTGAGATGTGGTAGCCTCTTACAGATGTCAGATGGAATTGGTCCCTGAAGCTTATTATGTGAAAAGTCCAGGCGAGTCAAGCTCGTGCAGCTCTCCAATCCAAGAGGGAACTGTCCCTTGAGCCCCAGGTCAGAGAGTATGATGTTTAAGACTCTGCTCTCATAAGGATGCCAGCATTCGACTCCCGTAAACCAACAGATGAAACCTTCTGTATTGTTGCCGAAGTCCCACGTGGTGTTTAAGTATCCATAAGGGTCGATCACAGAATCTTTAATAGATTTCAAGCAAGAAATATCAGTTTCAGAGGCAGTAGTTACGGTGAGAGTAGCTAGCAAGGAGAACATGAAAGAGTAGATGAGAAATAAACTAGCCATTTGGATTTGAGAGGTCATCAGAGTAGACTACTGGACCCTATAAATCTACAGATGAAACCTTCTGTGCTGTTGCTGAAAATACTTCCAAGTGTTACTTCCTAGCAAATTCCATTTTTAGCAGACAATAGGGACTTTGTGGTGGCATTCTGTTTGAAAAATCATGTATTGAAAGATAGAAGCTTTTATCTTTTTAGGAGAAAAAAAAAAGGAGCGTGTAAAATGAGTAAATATATAAAGAATGATATAAATACGATTCAAATTAATAATTTATTAAAAAAAGCAAATAGGGTTAAAGAGTTTAGGTTTGCATCTCATTTGACTAGCAATATAATAATTAAATTAATGATTTTTTTAGTGTTTTTCAATAATTTTAATGGGTTGAAATTAAAAAACAAATCTATAAAAATATTTTGATATTTTTTTCAAGTAAAAAACACTATTAAAAAACATATTAGATTTATATCTTGTATTTTAAGAAACACAGCTTCTTGAAACAGGGGTAGCGCTGCTGTGAAAACTTAGTTTCCAGGACTTTAGTGAATAAAATATAAGTTCTGGGAGTTTATTGCTATATTATGCAAACTTGAAGAGTAATACAACTTTCCCTTCCAAATCTAAAACGACCCGATTCTTTTCTTGTCGTGCTCGGTGTGCAAGAGATAGAGCCCTTGGAGAGGACCTTCCCATGAGAAGACAGCGAGGGTGGGGATGTGATTTGAAAAAGAATTTTGAGACCCTGAAACCAAAACCCACAACTTGGAAACTTGTTTTGGGAACTATTCATTTTAGTCCCTGTAGTTTTAAGAAAACGTTTCCTTTGCTCCCTGTATTTAACTTAAGAGTCTTGAGGCGGTTGGTATGGATTCTATAATTTTGACTCAAATTATATTACTACGGAAATAAATAAGAACCACACGTCGAGTCCACAAAGAGTAGATGGATTGAAGTGTCGGTGTAATTTCTTCAAGTCAAAAAGCCAAGTCTCCTGCATCAAAATCAAAGTTTGTGGGACATGTAAATACTAAATACAGAGTGGATGCTTCCCTACAATTTCTTCACGTCAAAAAGCAAGTCTCCTGTAATCCAAGTTCATGGAACACGGCAGGTCTCTAATGGCGAGAGTGGATGCTTCCACATGATTTAAGGTTAAAAAACTGTCACTTATATTTTAGTGATTAATTATTATTGCTAACATGCCATTATAATTTATTCGCAAATAAAACAACTTGATCTCTGCTTGTAATCGTTGATCAACCACTGTAAAATTCCTGGAAATTTATTCTCAAAAGCTATTAGATTGTGTGCAACACTGCTGCTGCTTACATATTGGTTCATGTTTCATAGGTATTCTGCTCTTTCAATCTCCACAGATATTTCTGAAGTAGCCGGGCAAATCTCAGGTCGCATTAGGTTCTCTGAATCATCTGCTAGGTCACATCTCTCCCTTATTGCTTTTATGTCTTCGTATACCTGAAGCATTGTCGGTCTTCGATCTGGAATAGGATCCACACATCGACATGCAACTTTCTGTTGGAAAGCAAATCAAATACCAGATTTTATGGAACCAGATTAGGAAAGTCTTCTCTGTAATTGATTTACTTTTACTGTAATTGTTGTGTATATATCCTTTCCTAGTTAGGTTATATATTTCCTAGTTGGGATAATACTCCCCCTGAATAAAAATACCAATTTGATCAATGAAATATTAATCTGGGTATAACATATTTTATACCAGTTTTACATGGTATCAGAGCAGGGAAAATCCTAGTTCTCTGTTTTATATTTTTTTCATCAAATCATCCTTATCTCTTTTGCTCAATGGGAGACGAAGAGCAGAACACATTTGCAGTTACAAGGAAAGAAGGAGGTTCTTCTAGTGGTGCACATGACGCCAACAACCCTTTTTTTGTTCATCACAGTGACCATCCAAGCATGGTACTTGTCCCCAAACTCCTTAACGGAGATAATTACACAACATGGTGCCGATCGATTCGCTTATCCCTTGGTGCCAAAAATAAACTGGGGTTCATTGAAGGTACTGTCAAAATACCATCTGCAACAGACTCTCCAGACCAGTATTCCCACTGGTTACAATGTAATCATATGGTACTCTCATGGATCCTCAATTATGTTCAACCCGAAATTGCTGACAGCGTCATCTACTCAACAACTGCACACGAGATTTGGGAGGACTTGAAGGAACGATTTTCTCAAAGCAATGCACCAAGGATATTCCAACTACACCGAGAGATCACTTCCCTTACTCAAGGGCACATGTCTGTGGCTAGCTATTTCACCAAAATGAAGGGATTGTGGGACGAATTAGCCTCCTACAATGACTTACCCACATGTTCATGCGACGCCATGAAGAAGCATCATGAGAGAGAGGAACGTAATGGTCTTCTGCAGTTTCTCATGGGTTTAAATGAGTCTTACAGTGCGGTAAGGGGACAAATCTTGCTCATGAACCCATTGCCAAATCTTCGCAGAGCATATGCATTAGTTTCGCAAGAAGAAAAACAAAGAGAGTTGGGTTCTGCAAGGGTCATTGAAAGTGGCAATGCAGCTATGATAGTGCGTTCCAACCAGCAGCCTCGTTTGAATAACAGATGGTCCAATATTAGTCAGCAACCCAGGTTTAATCACTCACTGCCCAGCTCAAAATCAGTGCTTTGCTCTCATTGTGGAGATACAAATCATGCTATTGAAACTTGTTGGAAACTGCATGGATACCCTTTATGGCATAAACTACACAAAACAGGAGGCAATAACAGATTGCCTGGAGGAGGAGTACGCAGAAAATTTGCTTCTGCCAATCACGTTGATGCCAACCATGTTGATGCAAACCCTGTTGACACAAATCCTAGTTTCAGTGAAGTGAAGACAGTGATGCCCAATCTCACCAATCAGCAATACAAGCAGATATGCTTAGTCTTGAAAAAGAAAGAAAATCCACGAACCGATTCCCATGAATCTTTCCCCAATTCAGGTTTGTCCCATGATTCCCCTGAACTTGATTGGATTATTGACAGCGGAGCAACAGACCATATCACGTCTTCTCCCCATCTGCTCACAAATATAAAGCAGTGTGACATGCCCCCCGTAACACTACCAAGTGGAGAACAAGCTTCTATTACTGCTACTGGCACCTTACCAATAAATTCATACTTATTCCTAAAAGATGTGTTGGGAGTTCCCACATTCAAAGTTGACTTGATGTCGGTAAGTAAAATTACAGAGGATTTAACTTGTTCGATAACTTTTTTTCCACATTGGTGTATTTTACAGGATTTGGTTATGAGGACGATTGGTGACGCGACGACGATTTTTTCGCGCTTCGCGCCCCGCCATCCCCTGGATTGGGGGGACAACGGCGCGCGGTGAAAATGAGGGGTTTGTTTAATAGTCGTAAAAATTAGTGGTGTGAGCTACCAAGACATTCATGGATCATCAGCAACAGAAGTTGCGGTGAAATTCGATTGTAACCCTCACGCCCCATTCCATGACTTTTTCCGGACTTTCTTCCTTGGGATGTAGCCAATCATAAAGGTTACCATTCGGCATATATTCGTAAACCAGAAACCTTTGGTTTTGCTCAATACAAAATCCCAACAGCGGAAGTAAGTTGATATGTCTCAACGGACCAAGTATCTTCAGCTCGGATATAAATTGTTCCTCGAGGAACTGAAAGTCATGTAACTTCTTCACTGCAAGGACATAACCATTAGGCAATGATGGTTAAGATCCGCGTAGCTCATTCTGATGTATCATTTTTTCCAACATGGAAACCTGTGGATAGAATTCTCAATATATTAGTGCTGAAAAAACATATATATATATATATATATATATATATATATATTGCAAATGAACCTGCTTCAAAAATTCAGGGTCTTGTTAAGCAATCAATGCCAAATCAAATGCAATCAACAGAATTAATTCCAAATCATGGGTTGCCCGTTACAGAGATGGCAACAGGGCAATCAATACAATCATAGCCAAATTATGAGTTGGCCATTACAGAGATGGCAACAGGTGCTCAATAACGATTGCTGAAGATATTGGTGTTAATGCAAATGATATCAGTTATTAAAGCTGGAGATGCTGCTGTTATGAATAGTTAATATAGTAGATTATTTTACGTTTCAATTACCTTGTATAGCACAAGAATAGCTGTCAAGTTTTTCTTCTTCCCGGTAACATGTCTATAAATTTACATTAACATACACTGGCTAAGTAAGTTGAACTAGCCTTTTTGCATTCAATCTTTCATGGTATCAGAGCGCTAAATAAGCTCACGCTAGATCCTAAATCATGTCTTCTTCCACTGCTACTTATATTCCCCCAAACAACCTCGTCCAGTTCGTCTCTGTGAAGCTTGATGGACCTTCTTCATATTTGAACTGGTCTTCTCAAGTTGAAGATGCATTAAGCATTCATGATCTCTTGTGTTTTGTGGATGGGACAGAATCATGTCCAGAAGAATTTTTACCTGCCACCAAGGATGTCAAAATCGCGATTTTGACACGAAACGGAAGGGGCTTTGAAAAATCAGATTGTAAGATCAGATCGTAAAATCGTAAGATCGTACCCGAATTTGTCCGTACAAAAATCGTAAAATCACAGTTAAAATCGTGTGAGAAGAAAAATCGTAAAATCGTATGTAAAATATTTTCGAATACAATATAACATAATCATGGCCATAAAACTTCATTAGTTAAGGTTTTTTTGTTGAATAGTGTATATATGGTTTTTTTATTGATGTGTTCTCCAATGGTAAAAGCTATTTTGGAGAGCCATTTTTTATCTTATTTTAAATAAAGTTCAATTATTTTATATATATTTTAATTATACAATTAATTATATAATTAATAGGAGTAAGTTATATAATTAAATAATTGCTTTTAAAAAACCCTCCAACAATAAAATTATTTTTTAAAATTATATTATTATTATTATTATTATATAACTTATTTCCCAATAAGTTATTAATTATTATTATTATAACACACAGTTCAGAAGAGAATTGACTTATTTCAGAGACTCGATCCTTTTCTTCATGGTGGATTTGATAGCATGGAAATAGATAGGGATAAGAATAATGATTTATTTCAAATAAAATCATGCTGCCAACCACATTTTCTATGAAATAACCATTTATTTCTTTTCCAAAACAAGAATCAATGTGGCCAGTTCCAAACTGCAGAAAGAACATATCAATGAAGGAAAGTCACACACACACACACACACCCAGGAACGTATTATTATTATTATTATTATTATTATTATTATTATTATTATTATTATTATTATTATTATAACACACACGCACCATAAAAGCCCCCCAACCCTAATTCCCTTACTTTGCCCCCCCACACATCTCCCTTTCCTTGTGCCGCCGCTGCTAATCTCCCTTTCTTGTGCTCATCTCCCTCCCTTTTCTTGTGCTCATCTCCCTCCCTTTCTTGTGCCTTTGCTTGTGCTGCTGAACTGAGAACTGGCGATTTGGGGGATTTTGTGCTGAGAAGAGAAGAGAAGATTTTGGGGGTGAGAGCTGATGATTTGGGGTTTTTTGCTGAGAAGAGAAGAGAAGATTTTGGGGGTGAGAGATGACGATTTAGGGTTCTTGGCTGAGAAGAGAAGAGAGGATTTTGAGCTGCAAATGAAATTTGTAAAATTGTAAATGAAAGAAACAAAAAATTGCAAACGAAAGCTCAGCGCCCTTAGCCCCGCGACCGAATCCCTTGAACTCGTAAGATCGGACCGATTCGGTCCGATTTTACGAGTCAACCCGATTTTGACCGATTTTGACCGAGTTTGACCGGTTTCGATTTTTCTTTCCGATTCAACCAGTTTTGATGAGTCAACTCGCAAACTCGTACGAGTTTGCGAGTTGACTCGCAAGTTTGATAACCTTGCCTGCCACTGAAGGTAAAAATCATGAAACCAATCCCGATTTCACTCTATGGAATCGCAAAAACTGGTTTGTGCTGGTTTGGATAAAATCAACTATATCGGAGAAGGTATTGTCTATGATCTATTGTATGAAGACTGCAAGACAAGCGTGGGTTGCTCTAGCACAACGTTTTGCCTCTCCTTCCATCTCCAATGTCAATCAGTTGAAACGACAGTTGCAAGGTATGCAACAAGGTGGGATGAATTGTTTAGATTTTATTGAACATGCAAAAGCCCTTGCTGATTAATTAGCAGCAGTAGGGAAGCCTGTGGACGAAGTAGACCTCATCTCTCTTATCTTGGGAGGACTCAACACTGCCTACAATCCATTTGTGTCCAATTATTACTTTGCTCAACGTGAGAAATCTTTATCATTGTTTGATTTCCAGTCTGAGTTGTTTGCATTTGAAGCACTCCTTGAAAGCCAACAGAGGAGCATACAAACTGAGCATAATACTTTTGCAATGATGGCTCACAAACTAGGAGGAGGAGGTGGAAGAACTCAAAAGAAAAATAATAAAAATTGGCAACAGCAAGGATTTGCTCCAAATCTTCCAACTCAGAAATTCCATCAGGTTTGTACCTACAAATTTGCAATCACCCTCACCATCCCAAAGATATAATCCAGCAAATAGAAATGGCAGTACTGGCCCATCCAGTAATGAGCATACTCTCACTAATACTGGACGGATTCCAGCATGGGCGACCGAATCAAGTTTTGATCCGTATGTTTGCCAAATCTGTGGTGTCGCACGTCGCCGCGCGACATTCCAGGAGGGATCCTGGCTCTCGCAAATGGAGTTGAGAAGGAGTCGCCACCTGGTTGTTGAGGGTCGCTAGGAACACCCGATTTGGTACTGGTCTGCTCAGAGATTCAAGGGTAGGGGACTGGTTGTATAAAGGGAAGGTATTAGCACCCCTAGTACGCCTTACCTGAGGTAAGCTGCATTGTCTATTTCGATGTGATTTTGAATGCTTCAATAAGTCATATTTATTCACACAAAAAATGTTTCGATTGAAAAAGAAATCGATCACCACTTAGAAATAATCCTGTGAATTTTATTGATTATTATCATCCCCACCAAATATTTTGGATATTAACCCCTTAGAATTTATTTATCCAAACACCGAAAAGTGAATAATAGCATATTATTCCCGCCGAATATTTTGGATAAGATTTATTTACCCAAACACCGAACAGTGAATAATAGCATACTATTCCCCCGAATATTTTGGATTTTAACCCCTTAAGATTTATTTATCCAAATACCAACAGTGAATAATAAATTCCCCAAAAGTAAGATTTTTATATTTTTGAAATATTAGCCAATACCCTATTGATTTTTACAAAGAAAACACATTTTTTATTTCATTTTATATTCCTTTCTTTTCTTTATCAAAACAAACATAAAATTGACTAAATAAAACACAACACACACACACACACACATTCTCTTTTCTTTCTTTTTCATTATATTTTACAAATAAAATACAACTCACACACACACATTCTCTTTTCTTTCTTTTTCATTATATTTTACAAATAAAATACAACTCACACACACACATTATCTTTTTTTCATTTTTCTCATTACATTTCACAAATAATAATTAAAATACAATAAGTTCAAATAAAACACATAAACATAAAGAAAAATATAAAAGGAACTCAAGAACAGTCAGGAACAGTGGTGGCAGCGACAGGAACACCGGTGGCGCGTCTGACCACGCGCCGCCAGTGAACAGTTAAAACAGGGGGGAGCAGCGATGACTTTCCCTTCTCCTCTCACCGGTGGCGACTTCTAGGCGACCTGCAAACACAAACAAACTCACACAAGCAACAGACAAGTATCAAAATTCAAATTTTTCCAGATCTGTTCTCGGCTTCTTCCCAAAATCACAGATTTCGTCTTCTTCTTCTCAGGCTGTCCTTTGACTCTCCTCTTCTTCTTCTCTTCCTCTCAGATCTGCATTTCCCTCCTTCGGTTTATCCTTCTTCTTCCTCATCTGCTCTTCTTCAGTCTATTCTTCTGCTTCTGCTTTCCTCTTCTTCTTCTTCTTCTTCAAGGAAGCTGGGCTCGTCCATGGTGGGGGCTGCTGTGGGTCGACGGTTGCTGGCTCTCCTCTGCTACCACGGTGGGAAGAGTTGTTGGGGCCGATCTGTTGGGGAAGTGTTGTGCTGCCGTGAAGAGGGGCTGGTGGAAAATGGAACAGGGGCGGCAGAACTGGCTTCTCCCCCTTCTCTCCCACTTGTGGTGGCTTTTAATGGCTGCCTGCAAAGAACAACGAAACAAACAACAAAAACAAACACACAAAAATCAAATCGGTTATTCTCTTCCTTAAGTCTCGGGTTTTTTCGGTTTGTCCTTCAAGTGCAAAGGGACTGCCAACAATGAGGGGTTGCTGTCGTGATCTGACAAGGAGGCTGAGGAGATGAGAGCGATGGGGTTGTTGGCCGAAGAAAGAGAGGAGGAAGAAAATGGGTCTGCTGGGCAAGTGGCTGACGGCAAGGAGGAGAGGACAGTGGAGGTCTGGTCGGAGAAGAGAGTGAGGGCAGGCTTGGGCTGTAAGGGTTGTTGTCGTCGAGAGTGGAAGAGAATGGAAAGGAGCAGGGGAATGGGGGTTACAGCTGGAGAAGGAGAGGAGAGGCCATGGGGGCTGCTGGCCAGAGAGGAGAGTGGATCAGGAGAAAAGGGAATGGGAGGGCTGCAGCTGCCAAAGGAGAGGGCTGGCGGCTGCAGCCCTTCACAAAACTTTAGGGTTTTTTCTCTATGCTTAGGGTTTTTTTTTGGTGTGTAAATTTTTTTGGGTCCTCTCTTCTTGTGGCCATGCACTCTATTTTTAGAGTTTTTCTCTAGCCAAAAATTCAAGCACATCCTTCAACTTGTGTGCCTTTTTCAATTTGATCCTTGGTTGTTGATTTGTGTGACCTGACCCTTAATTGACAATTAAACTCTTAATTTGTTTAATTTTGCCCCTATATCAATATTTTTGGATTTTTGTCTTTTTTCTATTTTTTTCTTTTTCTTCTGAAACATAAAAATAAGTAGGTCAAAATTTGGGTAGCAACATGTGGCAAAAAGAACCATATGGCACTTGATTGTTTCCATAGGTATGATTATAATTTTCAAGGGTGTCATCCACCCTAACAGCTAGCAGCCATGGTGGCTCAATCAAACTTGATTCACGATGAGAACACCTGGTACGCTGATAGTGGTGCTAATCAACATGTTACTGCTGATATTGGTAATCTTCACTTGGCTGAACCATATACAGGAGATGACAAAGTAGCTGTGGGTAATGGTAATGGTCTGCAAATTAAGCATACTGGTGCACTTGCATTGCATACATCTGACTCTACTCTAAAATTGAAACATGTTCTTCATTGCCCAAAAGCAGCAGTAAATCTATTATCTATTAATCGTTTTTGTATAGATAATAGTTGTTATTTCGTACTCACTGGATCCAATTTTTTTGTGAAGGACAATCTCTCGGGACGCACGTTGCTGACAGGCAAGAGTGAAGGTGGACTATACCCCATTCAGATTGATTCACAAAACATCAAAAATTTTCATAAAAAAATAGCCTTCATGGGAGTTCACACAACTCCTGCTATTTGGCATGCCAGATTTGGTCATCCCTCTTTTCATATTACCAATCACATTATCAAATGTTTTGACTTGCCTATGTCTGGTTCTTTTGACTTAAATTTTGTTTGTCAATTTTGCTTAATGGGAAAAGCCAAACAATTACTGTTTGGTAATTCTAAGCGTGTTGTGACATCACCTCTAAATCTTATCCATTCAGATGTATGGGTTTCACCTGTCGTATCCAACGATGGTCATAGATACTATGTTCTCTTCATCGATGACTACTCTCGTTTTACATGGGTATATCCTATTCGTAATAAATCTGATGTCTTTTCTTGTTTTATGAATTTTAAATCTTTAGTTGAAAAACATTTTTCTACAACTATTAAACAATTTCAATGTGATAATGGTGGAGAATATCTTTCCCAACAATTCCAAAAAAATTTGCGTAAAAATGGGATTCACCAACGTCTTTCGTGTCCCTATACCTCTCAGCAAAACGGATTAGCTGAGCGAAAACATAGGCATATCATGGAAGTTGGACTCTCATTATTGGCTCAATCACATTTACCTACCAAATTTTGGGTTGAAGCGTTTATGACTGGCATTTATCTTATCAATCGAACTCCATCTTCCGCTCTCGATTACAAGTCTCCATATTTTAAATTATTTTCTCAGACACCAGATTATGTTTTTTTAAGATCTTTTGGATGCGCTTGCTATCCTCTCTTAAGACCATATGCTAAGCACAAACTGGATTTTCGTAGCAAACAATGTATCTTTCTTGGATATTCATCCCAACATTATGGATATCGTTGTCTAGATCCCGTGTCTAAAAGAATTTATATATCTCGTAATGTGGCTTTTGATGAATTGAATTTTCCAGCAAAGGAATGGTCCACCTCACCTCCTGTTGCCACGAGTGTCTCTAAGACAGGTATGTCATTGATTTGCCTTCATTTTGCTCAAAATTGCCATTAAATAACGTCTCTACTGTCTCAGGTAACAATCCCATAGACTCAGCCATCGTCTCTTGCAATTCTACCCAGGGATCTTCTCATTGTCCTCATAGTCCACCAGTTTTTCCCGTCTCCTCCACGTCTCATAATCCACCCACTCAGGCACCTCAAAGTCCCCAGAGTCAGTCTCATTCCAATCCAATACAATCATCTCATAATCCACCAGTTATACCATCTTCATCCATATACACTGAAAGTACTGATTTACAACCTCCCATGCATCATATGGTGACACAATCCCGAACTGGTACTCTTCGATCAAAAGAGTTTCCTGATTTCGAAGTCTTCTATGCTTCTAGACATCCATTGCATGCATTTGCCAGTGTGCTTAATTGTGTAGAACCAACTACTTTCTCTCAAGTTATTTTGTCACAGGATTGGAAGCAAGCCATGCAGTTGGAATTTGATGCCCTTATGATCAATAATACATGGGACCTTGTAGCACGACATCCAAATCAACATGTTATACGTACCAAATGGGTGTATAAAATCAAACATAAAGCTGATGGGAGTATAGATCGTTATAAGGCAAGATTGGTAGCACTAGGATGTCAACAAGTGAGTGGTATTGATTTTGCCGAGACATTTAGTCCCGTGATCAAACCAGCAACTGTGCGGGTTGTGCTAGCATTTTCTGTGTTTTTTAATTGGCAGGTGTTGCAGTTTGATGTATCCAATGCTTTCTTACATGGGACACTTGAAGAGGAGGTCTTTATTGAGCAACCTCGTGGGTTCATTGATCCTCTTCACCCTAAGCACGTGTGTCGTCTCAAGAAGGCTCTCTATGGCCTTAAACAGGCCCCTAGAGCCTGGTTTCTACGGCTTTCCACATCTTTGCTTGATCTTGGATTTGTGGGTTCTTCAGTGGATACTTCTTTGTTTACATATCATTGTGATAAAGTTCATGTTTTTGTTCTTATCTATGTTGATGATCTCCTCATAACTGGGTCCTGTCCGAAATTTCTTGCAACCCTTACTGCACAGCTCAAGCAAGAATTTGCCTTAAAGGAACTTTGTGCTCTTGGATATTTTTTGGGTATTGAAGCATCTCGTGATGCTCATGGATTGCATCTTCGTCAAAGTAAGTACATCTTGGATGTTCTTCATCGGGCACGAATGATAGGTGCCAAACCGTATTCAGCACCATGCATTTCAGGCACACGCATGACTGCAGAACATGATGAACCCATTCATGATGTTACTGAATATAGACAAATTGTTGGGGCTCTGCAATATTGCACCTTAACACGACTAGACATTGCTTATTCCGTGAATAAACTCTGTCAACATCTTCATTCACCTACTGTCACCCATTGGAAGGCTGCCAAACGTGTTCTACATTATCTTAAAGGAACAGTGGATCATGGGTTATACTTCACAAAAGGAACTCTCAGCCTTCACGCATACTGTGATTCTGATTGGGCAGGAGATCCTCTTGATCGACGGTCTACCACAGGGTATGGTGTCTTCCTCGGTCCATGTTTAGTTTCATGGTGTGCAAAGAAACAACAAGTGGTATCTCGATCTAGCACAGAGGCAGAATACCGTGCTTTGGCTATGGTTGTTGCTGAGTTATATTGGATTCGAATGCTACTAAAAGATCTATGTATCCCTCTTTTGTCCCCTCCTACAGTTTGGTGTGATAATCAGAGTGCAATTGCTCTTGCAGCTAATCCCGTTTACCATGCACGCACCAAATATATCGAAATAGATTTCCATTTCATCCGTGAGAAGATTAAGAATAAAGATGTCCAAATCCACTACATTTCTACCTTCAATCAAAGCTGCAGATATCTTTACAAAAGGGCTGACATCGTCCAGATTCCAGTTTCTCAAAGACAAACTCATGATTCGTGATCTCTCTATTCGTTTGCGGGGGATGTTAAGCAATCAATGCCAAATCAAATGCAATCAACAGAATTAATTCCAAATCATGGGTTGCCCGTTACAGAGATAGCAACAGGGCAATCAATACAATCAAAGCCAAATTATGAGTTGGCCGTTACAGAGATGGCAACAGGTGCTCAATAACGATTGCTGAAGATATTGGTGTTAATGCAAATGATATCAGTTATTAAAGCTGGAGATGCTGCTGTTATGAATAGTTAATATAGAAGATTATTTTATGTTTCAATTACCTTGTATAGCACAAGAATAGCTGTCAAGTTTTTCTTCTTCCCTGTAACATGTCTATAAACATGTCTATAAATTTACATGAACATACACTGGCTAAGTAAGTTGAACTAGCCTTTTTGCATTCAATCTTTCATTGTGTAGGTAAAGTGTCCTGTAATTGGAAGTAAAAATTGAACTGCTTTTGCTAGAAACTTGAATATCACAAGGAAAAACAAAAGAAGTAAAAACTAACTAATACAAAAAATATCAATCTTAAGGAGTGGTACCTCTTTAGTTCCTTCCTCTAAGAGAGAGCTTCCTGCTTGACCATCTTCTGTAATCTTATGCTTCCTCCTCATCAACATCATCATTCCTAATATTGTGATTTTCTTTTTCCTCTCCCCCGCATACACCCATGGTACACAGTAGGATGTAAAACAAATTGCAACTGAAGCTGAAAAAACTATATAACCAATCACAAAACCACCTTTGAAAGAGTGTTCAAACTTTCGTTGATGACTTGAGCACTTTTTCAAAGGCTCTCCACAGAGTCCCGCGTTATTCGCAAAGCTGTCATATGGAAGAACAGCTCCAAAATTTGGCACTGGCCCTGATAATTGATTGTTAGCGACACTAAAGACCTTGATCCGACGAAGCTGGCCAATTTGTGGTGGGATATTTCCGGTTAGTTGGTTGTGGTCTAGTCTTAGACTGTTTAAGAAAGAGCAATTGGCAATATCTGATGGAATTTCACCAGAAAAGTTGTTGTAGGATAGGTCAAGGCTAGTGATGAATGGTAGCCTTTTGCAGATGTCAGATGGAATTGGTCCCTGAAGCTCATTATGTGAAAAGTCCAAGCCTGATATTCTCGTGCAGTTCTCCAATCCAAGATGGAACTGTCCCTTGAGCCCCAGGTCAGAGAGTCCGATGTTTAAGACTCTGTTCTCATCAGGATGCCAGCATTCGACTCCCAGAAATCGAAGACAGACGAAACCTTCTGTTTTGTTGCCGAAGTCCCACGAGGAGTTTAGTATCCATGAGGGTCGATCGCAGAATCCTTAATAGATTTCAAGCAAGAAATATCAGTGGCAGTGGCACTAGTTACGGTGAGAGTAGCTAGCAAGGAGGACAGGAAAGAGTAGATGAAAAGTAAACTAGCATTTGGATTTGAGAGTTCTTCGGAGTAGACTACTGGACCCTATAAATCTACAGATGAATCATGAAACCTTCTGTGCTGTTGCTGAAAATACTTCCAAGTGTTACTTCCTAGCAAGTTCCATTTCTAGCAGACAATAGGGACTTTGTGGTCGCATTTTGTTTGAAAAATCATGTAATGTCATGTCAGGTTACGTGTAACACAGTTCATCTCAACAATTGAAAGGTAGAAGCTTTTATCTTTTTATCTTGTATTTTAAGAAACACAGCTTATTGAAACAGGGGTAGCGCTGCAGTGAAAACTCAGTTTCCAGGACTTATGTGAATAAAATATAAGTTCTGGGACTTTATTGCTAAAGTATGCAAACTTGAAGAGTAATACAACTTTCCCTTCCAAATCTAAAACGACCCGATTCTTTTCATGTCGTGCTCGGTGTGCAAGAGAGAGAGACCTTGGAGAGGACCTTGCAATGAGAAGACAGCGAGGGTGGGGATGTGATTTGAAAAAGAATTGTGAGACCCTGAAACAAAAACCCACAACTTCGAAACTTGTTTTGGGTACTATTCATTTTAGTCCCTGTAGTTATAAAAAAACGTTCCTGTGCTCCCTGTATGGATTCTATAGTCTTATGAATAATTTTGACTCTCAAAACTTCAAAATGCCTACGGAAATAAATAAGAACCACACGTCGAGTCCACAAAGAACAGATGGATTGGAGTGTATTTCTTCCAGTCAAAGAGCCAAGTCTCCTGCATCAAAATCAAAGTTTGTGGGACACGTAAATAGAGAGTGGATGCTTCCATGCAATTTAAAATAAGAAAAATCTGTCAATGTTTGTCGTTACACTGCGGTTATGAAAATTTATTTTTATTTAATTTGATCATAGTTAAAACAAATATTAATTAAGGATTTAAATATAGGGGAAAACATGTTAGGGTGAGAAAACCTTATTCATGATGATAACTTATTACACGAAAACAGTTTTGCACTAATTATTTTTTTAATTTGACCACTGCTGAGCAAACATCAAATGGGAGTTTTGTATATTAATTTTATCTGAATACTTGTCTAAATAAAATATTCAGAAATAAAATAAAATATTTTTGTAATTTATTCTCTGACACAATTATACAATATTGCTTCTTACATGTTGGTTTATGAACCGTCGACAACCTCACATCTCCCGGTTATTGCTTTTATGTCTCTGTACACAATCATTGTCGGCCTCCGATCTGGAATGCAATCAAGACAGTTACATGCAACTTTAAGCAGCTGAAGAAATATCTCATCCTCAAATCCTCGCCCGATCAGAAACCTGTCCATGGCATCATGAAAATAAGAATTGCTCAAAAGATGACGAAAAATCCATTCATTGAGAATACTGTGTGACGAAAAATCCATTCTGCTACAATCCACCCCAGTTATCAGCTCAAGCAGTACAACTCCAAATGCATGCACATCTTCCTTAAGCACTCCTGAAGCGCTAGTCATTCTCATGAGCATCGCCTTTCCGAAATTCGATATCTTGGGTTCGAAATCCCTATCAAGCAAAATACACTTTGAGCTTATGTTGAGATGCACCACTTGACCCCAGCAGCCATGGTGGAGCCTTGCCAAGCCTCTTGCTACCCCAACCGCGATTTTCAACCGCAAAGGCCATGGCAGAGTCTTCCTCCGGTGTTTCACTGAATGTATCCAGTCAAAAAGGTTCCCATTAGAAGTATACTTGTACACCAGAAACCTTGTATTTGATTCTACGCAGAATCCGTAAAGGGGCAGTAAGTTCTCATGCCTTAATGTACCCAATGTGTTCAATTCAGAAACAATCTGTTCCTCAAACTGGTGGAAGTCAACTATCCTCTTCACTGCAAGGAACCTACCATCAGGAAGGGTAGCCTTATACATGGTTCCCATTCGTCCCAACCCAATCTTGTTGGCTCGGCTAAAATTTGCTGTTGCATTGCTGATGACTACGAAACTCCATTTCTTAACAACATTCCCCAACTTACAAATCTGTGGAAGATGAAGAAAAATGAAACATGAATATGTTTATATATATATATTTGAAAAAACAAAAGCAACTCTATCGTCTTCTTCGTCAAAAATATAAAAAAAAAATGATGGAATGAAAATCTTAGGGGGATACCTGCTCGTTGGCTTCTGTTCTCTTCTTCTCTTCCCTTTCCATCAGACATGCCATCATTGGTGTCTTCATCGTCATCTTGTTCCTTTTCCTCTTGTTGAGACGAGCCCAAGGCACACAATAGGACAGATAAATAGTAAAAATGGAAACTGAAGAAAATACATAACCTATTACAAGCCCATTTTTGAATGAAGAATCCCACTTTTTCGGATGTCCATGATTATCACTCCCGTAGTAGTTCTCTTGTGAAGAACTGTATCCATCGCCGGCAACACCAAGGATAGGAATCAAAAGAAGAGCAAGTTTTGCCCCAACAACAGCCATTTGTAGATAGCAAAATAAGAAGAGGAAATCAGTTACGTACTTTTAGTTCCTAGCAGTATTTCAAGAACGACTAGATGGAACACGAAAACCGCGTTAGATATTAACTATAACTTAAAACGCGTCTTTCTTCTTCTTCTTTTGTACTGTAGAGGCAGTTGCTGACAGTACTGGATGCTTCCATATGATTTCCTCCTGCATTTTAAAGAGTTTTAAAAAGCAAAAAAATAATTTAAATTAAAAAGATTTAATATTTTTAGATTAATTTCATATAATAATATCAAAACTAATTTTTTAAAAATAAAATAATATCATTTTTATATTTTTTAAAGCAAAAATTATCTTAAAAATCAACCTTAGAAGTAAAACATGTGACTGTCTGTTGTTATAATTTTTATTATTGCTAACAGTACCATTCATGTCATATATATATATATATATATATATATATATATATTACCTAAAACACAGATGCTATAATATAATTACTATTTTATCCCAGGATCGAAATTTTTTAACCCTTGATACCGGGGTATTTTTGAATTTTTCAGGGGACACGGATGGTATTTTCAGATTTTTTGCACAGCAAAACAACAAAAATAGCCCTCCTAAGGACATAATAAGCCAAACTAGACCGAGGGCACTTTAGAAATTTCTAGGGGACATGAATGGTATTTCTGAATTAAACGACGATTTTAGTCCCCCTAAACGACAAAACATAGACGCCGAACCAGGGGGTATTTATGCATTTTACACGATGATTTTTTTGTGGTTATCGGGTGGGTCCAGGTGTGCTTTGGTAATTATCTATTATTTTATTATTTCTTTTTGAAAATACTGCAGGCACGTTCGTACGACTCGCCTGCAGTGTTTCCGTCGCACGTGCCATTTGGGTGGCGCTTGTAACTTCATACGGTGGTTAGAAACAGCCTTCCTCCATATCACATGGTACGCCTGCATGTCCTCTTTCGCTCGTGTGGCATGTTTAGGTTGCCGTAGAATCTCCGATGGACGGTTTTATGGGTTTCCTCTCTTTTCTCTCTCCTCCATGCCGGGAATACACGTCGGTCCTTGATTTTTGCGAATTATTTACTTTGGTCCCTCTGCTTTTAATTTATCTTTTATTATTGTTTTTTTTAATATAGTTTTATTTATTTCAATTTTATCCTTCAATTGAATTAATTATATAGTTTGTTTTAATTTGTTTTGGTTGTGTCTTCAATTGAAATTAGGCATATTTCAATTCTTATTCTTATAATTTTTTCAATAAAATTACACTGAAATGTTTTTACAATATACATTTATTTGTTTTGATCCCAATGTTTTTATTTCTTTCAATTTTGTTGTTCGATTGGAATAAATAGGTTATGGAAACTAAAGAAAATACATAACCTATTTATTTGTTTTGTTTGAATTTTTTATTTGCTATGAACTTCTTTGGGTTTTTTTGTCATTCTTTGACAACATTTATTTTTTATCTGCATATATATATATATATATATATATATATATGACTCATATTTGCTCTGAGAAATTCTGAGTAATAGTTTTGGACTATTTAAGAAATATCATTCATGACTATTAGGGAATGTATTCTTATATAGGAAATATTTGTATAGACTTATCTTGTGTAATAGGGTACACCATAACACATGTACATATACCCTACTTATATAAATACATGAGGAGCAGCCGTATTAGGCATCACGCTCAATACATTCACCCCAAATTACTTGTCTCAACTTGGTATCAGAGCATACTCGGTTCCTCTCCTCTTTGCGCCGTTTCCTTTTGGCTGCAAAAGAAATACGTCAATTTCAATTGTTTTTTCCGCTTACGCCGTTTCCAATTGGCTGCAAAAGAAATACGTCAATTGGATGCAAAATAAATTTGCCTCTGCTTTGTTCAATTATTTTCCGCTTGTGCCGTTCCAATTGGCTGCCTCTGTTTCGAATTTGTTTCACGCTGTGCTACAGGTTCCTTGTTTTTAAAGCGCTGTTGACTTGATTATTTCTTGCGGAAAGTCTGTTGTCTTCTACTGCAAATTACGTGCGTTCTTTCTCTCCTCTACTGCACAACTTTAGCATATTTCTCTGCTTATTATGGCTCAATCAGACAGCACAAATACTGGAATCAATACCAGTCCCTCCTCTCCAAAATCTACTGCACCCGACGCAGCCATAGCCTCTTCAACCGCAGCTCCTGCTCTTGTTCCTCTCTCAAATACACAGCAGGTTATCAGTCTTAAACTTACCAACAACAACTATTTGTTTTGGCGTATGCAGATGAAGCCATATTTAATCGGCCAAGGAGTCTTTTATTTTGTTGATGGATCCACACAATGTCCTTCTCCCTATGCTCCGGACAGTTCTTGCTCCCTAACGTTGGCCTGGAAACAGCAAGACCAACTAATCCTAAGTGCCTTGCTATCCTCTCTCTCGGTTGAAGTTCTCCATCTGGTGGTTGATTGTCCCATTTCTGCTAGTGTGTGGAGCACCCTTGAACGTGCTCTTGCTTCCCCATCTAATTCCAGAATTATGCAACTACATGGCTCTCTACAGGATTTGCGCCAAGGTGATGATACTGTCACTCTTTATCTGCAGCGTGCAAAGGGATTGTTTGATGAATTGGCTGCAGCTGGCAGACCAATCTCCCTTACTGATTTTAATTTATATGTATTTCGGGGATTGCGTGGTGATTTCCGTGACTTGGTTACCACTTTGTCAACCAAAGCCGAACCATTATCTTATTCTGAACTTCACAGCCACCTATCTACACATGAATTCATCCATAGGAATGTTGTGCCTGCTGCACCTCTTCTCCCCCACACCAGCGCAGCTCCCATCGGTGTATGTTGCTCAGCGTGGATACTCGGGTGGACAAAGCAATGGTTTTAGGGGACGACGTGGTGGATGGAAAACTCATTCACGTGGAAATTATAATCAGCCAAATGGGCAGTCTTTTAGAAGTGGACAGTGGCAGCAGCCCCCGACAGTGGCAAGGCAATTCAAACCGATTCACATCACAAAATCAATGGCCTCGTCAACAGGTAAAATGTCAGCTTTGTTATGCATATGGCCATTCTGCCCAGCAGTGTTCACAACTTGCCCATCATGGAACTCAAGCCTCGGCAAATTTCTTATTCCGCAATGGTTCAGCCGAGGATCCAGCCATGAAAGAGTCGGCTGACTAGTTTCCCGACACAGGTGCGAATCACCATGTTACTCCGGACATTAATGGTATGACTTCCGTAAATCCCTATCTTGGTAATGATCAATTACATGTTGGTGATGGTAAAGGACTTGTTATCTCTAATATTGCTCATAATCTCTTGCATACCCCAAAAAGAGTTTTCACCTTGTCCAACATATTACATGTCCCTAATATTAAAAAGAAATTGTTATCCGTTCAACAATTTTGCCGTGAAAATCATGTCTTCTTTGAGTTTCACTCGTTTTTGTTTTATGTTAAGGACCTCATCACCAAGGAAGTACTTCTTTCCGGTCAGAGTAAAGATGGCCTCTACGTTCTTTCCGAGTCGTCCGCCACATTCCTGCCACAAGCTTTTTTTTGTCCAAGTAGCATGGCCACTATCGCCGATATTTGGCATCGCCGCCTCTGGGTCATCCCAGCTCCCGCGATTTTGAGCCTCTTAGCGTAAAAAAAAAAGGTCGTTTGTACTCCTCGAATTTCTAATTTTCAATGTCAAGCTTGTCCGCTAGGAAAATCCTCGTGTTTGTCATTAGGACCCACGGGTCATAAAACATCAACTCCTCTTGAACTTATTTTTAGTGATGTGTGGGGTCTTGCTCCGATGTTTTCTTCTGATGGTTTTCGGTACTTTGTCATTTTTGTGGATGCTCATACAAAATTTATTTGGTACTATCCTATTGCACTCAAATCCGATGTGTTCAATGTTTTTCAACAATTTCAATTACTTGTTGAACGTCAATTCTCTTGCAAAATTAAAAATGTGCAAACTGATTGGGGTGGTGAATACCGAAAATTAAATTCTTTCTTCAAAACAATTGGTATTCACCATCGACTCATATGTCCACATACTCATGAACAAAATGGTACCGTTGAACGTCGCCATCGTCATATTGTTGAAACTGGTGTCACCATGTTAGGACAATGTAAGGCTCCTCTAAAATATTGGAACTATGCGTTTGAAACATCGTTCTATCTCATTAATCGTATGCCCACCGTGGTTTTACGCAACAAGTCTCCTTTTGAATGTTTACTTCGTCAAGTACCTGACTATGCTTTCTTGCGTGTTTTTGGGTGTCTTTGCTTTCCGTTTCTTCGTCCTTACAATGCTCATAAACTTGATTATCGCTCCACTCCTTGTGTGTTCCTTGGTTACAGTTCGTCCCATCTAGGTTATCGTTGTCTTGATTTGTCGTCTGACCGCGTATACATTTGCCGTCACGTCCGTTTTAATGAGCATGTTTTCCCTTTTGTTGAGTCAACCATAAGGTCAACCAACTCCAACTCTACACCCGTGGCAGTCTCCAACCTCCCTTCCCTCACCCTTTCCTCCGTAAATCCCGTCCCAGCAGCACCCGTTCCTTCCACTAACCAGTCTGCTCCTTCACCATCTCCATCTATGTCTATTGATCATTATGCAGGTACAGGATCAGCGGCTCAAGTTCAACCTTCATCTCCTTCCTCCTCGGCTGCGGACTCTCCAGCTTTGCCATCCACATTGTCTCCATCATCCGGACACTCGGATCGGGTCTCTTCCCGGTTTGGATCTATGTGTGGATCTTTCCACTTATTCTCTTCCACAGACTGCCCTCCACTCATCATGTGCCGCTCGCTTCCACCATCGCCTCGGCAACATTCTATGGTGTCTGCGCCTAGGCGAAACCAAGACCGCTAATCTCGACTCCTTGTCCGTCTCCTCTCCGCTCGGTCTCTCTTTCCCTGCATCGTCTCTCCTCGATTTTGAGCCTATGAGCTTTAAGGAGGCTGACCGTTTTGAGTGTTGGCATTCTGCAATGAAGGATGAAATTTTTTCCTTACATGCTAATAACACTTGGTCCTTGGTACCGTTTGACCCTTCCATGAATGTTGTTGGTTGCCGATGGGTCTATAAAATAAAACGCCGAGCAAATGGGGAAGTTGATCGCTACAAAGCCCGCTTGGTTGCGCGGGGGTTCACCCAACAGGAAGGTATAGATTATTCTAAAACTTTCAGTCCTGTTGTCAAACCAACTACTGTTCGGTTAGTTCTCACACTTGCAGTATCAAAAGGGTGGCAGATTCGGCAACTTGATGTCCATAATGCCTTTCTTAATGGCTCCCTTCATGAGGTTGTGTACATGCAGCAACCCCCCGGTTTTATTGACACCACTTTATCTACACATGTTTGCCGTCTTCATAAATCTCTATACGGTTTGAAACAAGCACCACGGGCTTGGTACATGCGTCTAAGTGATTTCCTTCTAACTATTGGTTTCCGAGCTTCAAAGGTTGATACTTCTCTATTTATTCTGAGTGGTTCTCATGATATATGCTACTTACTGGTCTATGTTGATGACATCTTGATTACTGGTAATAATTCTGCACTTATCCATCGTCTTATTACTCTGCTGAGCTCGGAGTTCAAACTTCGTGATTTGGGGCATGCTCGCTATTTTTTGGGGATTGAAGTTGCTCCCACTAGCATGGGTCTTGTGCTTAGTCAACACAAGTATGTTCTGGATATTCTGAATCGTGCAGGTATGACATCATGTAAACCTGTTGACACACCTGCTTCTGTTTCCAAAATTGATTTGGAGTCTACCGAATTGTTCTCAGACGCTACTCGCTTCCGCCAGGTAGTTGGTGCTCTTCAGTATCTAACATTTACTAGACCTGATATTTGTTATGCTGTGAACAAAGTATGCCAGTTTATGCATGCCCCTACCGAAGGACACTGGGCCGCAGTTAAGCGTATTCTGCGATATCTCAAAGGCACCTCCTCCTTTGGTCTTCATCTTACTCGAGACAACACTTTGTCTCTTCATGGTTTTACTGATGCCAATTGGGCCGGCAGTATTGACGACCAAAAATCTACGGGTGGCTATATGGTATTCCTTGGATCTACACCCATTTCATGGAAATCTGGCAAGCAACGCACGGTTGCTCGCTCCTCCACCGAAGCTGAATATAAAGCCTTAGCCGATGGTACTGCTGAGGTCCTTTGGCTTCGCTATCTCTTGTCGGATTTATGCATCTCTCCTAGTTCTGCTACGACTATCTGGTGTGATAACTTGGGTGCCACTTATCTGTCTGCTAATCCGATCTTTCATGCTCGTACAAAACATGTTGAGGTTGACTATCACTTTGTTCGTGATCGAGTGACTAAGAAGGAAATTCAGATTCGCTTCATCCCTTCCAAAGATCAATTAGCAGATATTCTTACAAAACCACTTGCTTCCTCTACTTTTATTTCCTTATGTTCCAAGCTTCATGTGGATAACCCACCCTCAGCTTGAGGGGGAATATTAGGGAATGTATTCTTATATAGAAAATATTTGTATAGACTTATCTTGTGTAATAGGGTACACCATAACACATGTACATATACCCTACTTATATAAATACATGAGGAGCAGCCGTATTAGGCATCACGCTCAATACATTCACCCCAAATTACTTGTCTCAACTATGACATCACCACAAAAATGGTTGTAGGAGGTGAGTGATGTTAGACCAATTAATAAAACTCTTACCAAAAAAAATTAAGGAAACAAATTAAAAGATTGAGAATCAAATTAGACAATATAATATATGATAAATTCAAATTAAAAATAAAAAATCAGATGAATAAAAACTGAAATAAAAATAAAAATAAAACTCATCAATAATAAACTGTTTGCCTCTACCGAAATGTATCGCACCATCTAAAAGAAAACGTTTTCGAGGTTGCGGTTTCAAGGTCATCATGGAACGTGGGGAAGAGGGAAAAGCTAGTCGGTGGGGGGAGGCTGTGCTCCGTTGCTGGGCGGAGTGACCCGTTTTTCATTGTCTTTTTCTGATATATTTTTCATTTTCTCCCCTTTTTTTACTAAGATGATAAAATTGATAAGTCATTTTTCTACATTGAGTGAAACTCAACAGTAGTTTAGAGTCGAGCTATTAGAACTCGTGACCGCTGGGTTAACAAGGCTTTTGTAACTAGCGTAAAATTTGTAACCGTATAAGTGTACTGATCGGGATAATTATATTTGTACGTATGTATATAGTATATAGGGTACATACGTGATAATCTGTAACCCGGTAAAAATATATACTAGAATATATGGTATGTAATGCAATTGGCGTTTATGTAATGCGTGATTGCTCGGGATTAATTAATGTACGTGAAATATTTAGGAAAAATAATTTTAGGAGAATTAATTAGTAAATCCTTTGTATATGTAATAAGTATAAATTATAGTATATAAAATGATGATAGCCAAAAATAATAATAATAATAAAATTCATAGAAACTAACTAAATAAATTGCCTTGAAATCCATAAAAATTTAAGCCTAATTTAACTTTGCATTTCACCATAACTCATTGACACATGGCATAAGCATTAAATGGAAAAGATGTTTAAGTAAAGCAAACATGGGGGAGAGGGAGGCATTTTTTTTTATGCATCCCGAAATTTAAAAAAAAAAAAAAAGAGAGTGAAAGAGAAGGGGAAAAGGGAAGAAGAAGAAGGGAAAAGCAAGGAAAAAAAGCTAAAAAGACTTTAGGAAACTTAATCTAAGGTAAGTAGGTTTCATTTCATTTTTGTTTGTTTATGCTTTCCATTTTTATGAGTTGTTTCATTAATGTCAATGTGATTATGATGGTTTTGTAATTATTTTTACTCTTGATGTTTGATGATGGATGGTTAAACATGTATGATGAAAAGTGTGCTTGGTCTGAATTTCTTTTAGGGATGGAAAACCCGAAATTGGGGTGAATTATTTCGGGGTCTTGGAGTGAGTTTTAGGAAAAATGCAAAAGCATGAAAGTTGTGTATATATATGTATACTACACCCCTGTTAAATTTCGTGATTTTTAGAAAAATATACATGGAGTTATGGCTGATATGGTGTGGGTTGCTCAAATAGATACCTGTTGGAAAAATATTTTCTGTCCGAAATGGTGCATGAATTATTTAGGGACCTTGGAGTGAGTTTTAGGAAAAATGCAAAGAATGAAAGTTGTGGATATATATGTCTACTATATCCCTGTTAAATTTCGTGATTTGTAGAAAAATATACATGGAGTTATGACTGATATAGCGTGGGTTGCTCAAATAGATACCTGCTGGAAAAAAATATTTTCCATCCGAAATTGTGTATGAGTTATTTCGAGATCTTAGAGTGATTTTTAGGAAAAATACAAAGAAGGAAAGTTGTTTATCTATATGTCTACTATCTCTCCTTAAAATTTCGTAATTTTTAGATATATATGTAAGGAATTATGGCCAAATGGGTATGGGATATGTAGGCATACTATTGTTGGAAAAAAAATATATATATATATATAAATATGTAAAATTAAGTGGGCTTAGATTTAGATGAATGTGGGCATGAAATAAACCCATGGACTTAACCTAAGACATATGGGCTTGTGGGCTTGGATTAAAATAAATGAGTTTGAACTAAGATAAAGTTAATAAACTTGGATCAAGCTAATGGGCCTAGAACAAATTAAATGGACTTGGACTACAATAAAAAGCTTGGTTTTAAAAAAATAGATGGGCTAAGATTAAAAGAAATGAGCTTGGACAAAATAAATAAATAAATAATAATAAATAAATAAATAAATAAATTCTTTTAATAATGGAAATAATTAGATCTTAATAGTAATGGAATTAATGAGCAATATTAATGAGCGGAGGTTGTGTTCCCGCTATGAGTACCATGATTGGTATGTGAACGATGGGTGAATCCCGAAAGTGTGAGTTGGACCGTGAGTATGGTTGAGAAATAAGAATTGGTACCCGAAGTTTGTTTGAATGTGATTAAACATGTCATCACGTGCATCACGTGCATTGGGGGAAATTAATTTGAGAGAAATCATTGAGTCTTGAATTGACATGGTTTGATAACCGAATTGAGTGGAATGGGTAATAGCAAGAAATCCATAGTGCGAGCTCTATTTACTAACACCGCTAAGCTTTAGGGATAATTCCGCTAACCGTGTGCTACAACGAGGGATAATGCCGCTATGAAAGCAGTAGGTGATATTGAGATCACCGAGAGAAAGTAATAGAGCAAGAGGGTGATAACATGATCACCGAAAGTGATAGTTCGCGACGGACTTGCATATACCTAGGGTACCCGGATTAAAAAATAGATGAAAATGTGGGAAACACAATAGCATTGCATATCATGTGCATCACCCTACTTTCATCGAGCTTTGGCTCATTCTGTTATTGTATTTTTTTTTATTTCAGGCAAGGGTAAGGTTAAGCTGTTTGAGGATACTACCGGTTCTCGCTAAAAGAGGCTCATGTGTCACTGAAAAAAAAAAATAGGACTATCTTTTGTGGAAAAAAAAAAAAAGGGGTACGAGCCAAATTTGTAAATTAAATATCTAGGCATTTTGAGTATTATGTAAATTATAAAATGGTTATAAGGATGTTGTAAATTATTCCGTATGTTTCCAATAATGTAATTATCTATGTATTTTGTTGTGTATGATGGAGGAAATAGGGGACATTAGTCCCAACAGTGTGGCGAACCTGGTCACGCCAGTTAGGTAACTGGCAAGGGAGCTGGGGGCGTCACAGCTTTGATACCATGTTAATGAACCATTTCTCACCTATAAGCTTAAACTTGTAATTGAGACACCAGAATATAATTTATATTATTCTCTAACCGCTGTCACTTAACAGTATAAAAGCTCCCTGTTACTGCTGAGCTGCGGTTTCAGATCAAAAAATAAGTATTTGGGTAAGTTTGAAATTTATTAGACTGATACGCAACTTGACATGTTGGTCATGAAATCTAAATGATTTTTGAAAGAGTAGATGAAAAGTAAAGTAGCCATTTGGATTTGAGAGTTCATCAGAGTAGACTACTGGACCCTATAAATCTACAGATGAAACCTTCTATGTTGTTGCTGAAAATACTTCCAAGTGTTACTTCCTAGCAAGTTCCATTTCTAGCAGACAATAGGGACTTTGTGGTCGCATTTTGTTTGAAAAATCATGTAATGTCATGTCAGGTTACGTGTAACACAGTTCATCTCAGCAATTGAAAGGAAGAAGCTTTTATCTTTTTAGAAGAAAAAAATATGAGTGCGTGAAATGAGTAAATATATAAAGAATGATATGAATAGTTTAGGTTTGCATCTGGAACCTCATTTGACTAAAAAAATAATAATTAAATGAATGATTTTTGTAGTATTTTTCAATAATTTTAATGGGTTGAAATTAAAAAAATCTAAAAAATATTTTTATTTTGATATTTTTTAAAGTAAAAAACATATTTGCACTCACTACAAAAAAAGGGTGCCGTTAGCAACGGAATTTTGCAACGGCAAAATTCCATTGCTAAATTTGCATCCGAAATTGTTTAGCAAACGGAAAATCCGCTGCTAAACCAATTCGAAAAGTTTTGCAACGGATTCTCCGTTGCAAATTACATTTGCAACGGCTAATCCGTTGCAAATGAAAATTCCAGAAAAAAAAAACATGGTTTGCAAAATTTGCAACGGACAATGTTGCAACGGATTTTGCAACGGATTATCCGTTGCAAAATTGTCCGTTGCAAATTCAAAGAATAAAACTATTATTATTATTATTATTATTATTATTATTATTATTATTGCATCAATAATGAAAAAAAAATTAAATCAAAGAATAAAAAAGCCTAAAAACTATAACAAAATCAATGAAAAAAAAATATTAGCTGGAAAAAAATTATTTGACTTGAAAATAAAATAAAAAAAAACTAAAAGAAAGAACAAACTAAAATCTAAGAACAAAATTTTTCAAAAAGTTACCACCTTAACAAATAAGAAAATAATAAAAATTAAAAATCAAAACTAAGAGCACACATATATAAATTTAGACAAAAATAAGGTGTGCGTCAGGTCGAATATTGTCGGCAGGGGTGTCAGATGCGTACATAGTATTCGCAGAAAAGAATAATAAAAAATGATAAATTAACATAGCACCCCTACATTCAACTCTTCAATTTTGTCTTATCATGGGTAAAAGAGTTATTTTACCGTGCAATAGTATGTGAAATCACTATGACACCTCCTCTGTTAACTCTTAGTTTTTATCTTATATCAGGATAGAATAGTTATTTTACTATAAAAATATAAAAAAATCTCAAAAAATATATATATTTTACTATAAAACTTCAAAAAATTACTAAAAAAATGCAAGAAACAATTTTGAAGCATAAAATCAAATAATTCATCATCGACAAGATGCACGCAAATGCGTGCTCAGTCGAGTTCTAAGCAATATATCTAACTTAAATCTCACGAGGATCAACCACAAAAAACATGTTTTTCATTTTCATTTCAAAACCTTTAATTATGGATAATCTGACCCTAATCCGAACTCTCTAACCCAACTTCACCTCCTTCAACTACTCTGAAACCGGCTCAACCTCTTTGTAAGAGCAAGTTCAATGGCAAGATCCGCTTTGAAGATTCAAATCTTGAAAATGGCTCTTTGAATAATGTATATTTGATTTTTTTTATTGATATGTACTCCAATGGTAAAAAAAATATTTTGAAGAGCTATTTTTTTATATTATTTCAAATATAATGCAATTATTTTGAATTTAGTTTAATTATGCAATTAATAGGAGTAAATTATACAATTAAATAATTGCTTTTGAAAAACCTTCCAACAATAAAATTATTTTTTAATCATGTTTAAATTAAAAAAATAAATTTAAATATAATTAAAAGATCCTCAATATTTGAAATTTGAAATTTAAGCTACTTATTGTATGTTTTTAAAGTAATTTGTATGTTTTTTTTATGGTTGTTTTATTTGAAGTTAATTAATGTTACTTATTGTCTTTGAGTGCTAGAAAAACTTAAGAAAATAAAATGAACACATTAATAAATAACCAATAAGTTCAAACATAATTAATTAAAAATACATTCCATTACATTCCTACATTCCCGATAATATAAATTAATAAATAAAATTATTATTTTTTTATTTATATTTAAATTAAAAAAAAATAAATTTAATTATTATTAAAAAATGAATTTAATTATGATTAATAATAATAATTAATATAAAACCCCCCACCCACCCAAACCCTACATTCCTTTGATTTTCTGTTTCTTGCACACCAAAACGATTTGTCGTTCTGTTAATTTCAGAGGCCTAGGGTGTCTGATTTTTTTATTTGTATGCAATTTTGAAGGTGGAAGAGTGAATGAAGTTCCAGTAATTACACTACAAGAAAAGGGTGCTAAACAAATTCAGAAAATAAAAAAAAAATACACATGGGTTGCAACGGATATACCGTTGCAAATTTAATTTGCAACAGAAAATCCGTTGCAATTTAAGCAAATGTTGTAATGGAAAAAATAATATAAATTAATAAATAAAATTATTATTTTTTTATTTTTATTTAAATTAAAAAAAATGAATTTAATTATTATTAAAAAAATGAATTTTATTATAATTAATAATAATAATTGATATAAACTCAACAACATTAACAAAAGAGTAAGCACGTAAGAAAAAGCCTAAAATTATTATTAATATTATTGTTAGTATTATGTTAATAATGAGAAAAAAAAATTAAATCAAAGACTAAAAAAAATCTTAAAACTTTAACAAAAGAACAAACAAAAAAATGATAAAATAAAAATTATTAGCTAAAAAAATTATTTAACTTGAAATTAAATTTTTTTGTTAATAACTGTTAAAAAAAATATGGTAAATAATTCACCGATTAATACTTATGTATTAATAATTGTTTCTTGTCCACTGATAAAATTCCCAGTCTAGAAAAGAAAAGAAAACTCCCGCTCTAGACATGGGATGGGCGGGCTAAATGAAAAGGTTGGATTTTTCAAGTCTGGAAACACTACTCTCCCCGTCTCATCTTCCACCTCCATTTTTCAAGTCTCACGCAATCTCACTCTCCCCGTCTCATCTTCCACCTCCATGATACCTCTCCTCTCCCTCCACAGTCCACACCCCAAGGCCTTCACTTTTCCTCACCCATTTCCCTCCTCACCTTTCCACTCCTCTCCCTCGCTTCGAAGGAAAGTTCGTCTTGTTATGAGACAATCGAAGACACTCAAGATCTGCGCTAATCATCTCGGTTTGTTTTCGTCTTTTTTATACCTTTTTTTTTCTTGTGATTTTGCTAGGGTTTTAAATATGCTGTGTTTGAGTTTTTATAGCTTGGTTTGATGCTTGGTGTGTGTTGATTCGTTTGGTCCTTTTTTACAAAAACAAAAGAGAGAGTAGAAGTTGTTTGAGAAACGGGTTAACAAGATGGTGCTGTGGGAGATCACACTGGGAACTGCGTATTTTTTGGGTTTGAAACGGACTTACAAATTGGCTTTAAGGATTCAACGTAGGGTTATCAACCCTAAGTACCCCAGGATTCGTCAGTTTGTTCAGAGGTATGTGCTTTTGCTATTTTGTCGAAATGTTGTTTAATTGATTAGCTCTTTTGATGCATTTGATTCTTGCAAGTGAATGACTCTGTTTTGATGACACACACGATCTAATCAGTATTTGATCTATACATTTCTATAGAAACTGGTTAGTGGATTGCTTTTTCATTGATCATTTTCTTGGTCCTCTTCTGTGGGATTTTATAAAGATATATTTGAAGTAGCTGCACCCATGTTTTTTTTATCCTGCTCGTCTATTATTTGTTTGATAGAGACTAGAGAGTGCCTGGTTTAGACATAATTCAATTTTCCCAGTACATTTTAAGTCTAACCATTTAATACAAAGATCTTCGAGGACATTGGGGTGGTTTGAATGGGTTTGTCATAATGTCGACACAAATACACAGGTGCTTTATATCTCCTTAAACTTCTTGATTAGAATGCCAAATGGACTTGATTTGCTTAAAATACGATGAAAACCTACACCGCAGTTTTTCCTCTGCTTCAGGAGCATGCATCAGATGCATTGAGTTCCATTTTAATAAGTATTTTCCTTGCTCATTGCCCCTGTAATTTCTCTTTGCTGAGTTCTTTTAAGCTATAATAGATCTCATAAATTTAATTTAATTAACCAAATTTTATTCATGTCTGTTTTGATGGGGGGCTGCCTTAGAACTCAGCAAATGAACCCAGGCTATTATGTTTGTTCTTGATATCAGATGTCCTCTCTGCCTGTCTGTGAGAAGCCGTGCTGGTCATGACTTTTTTTTTGTGATGGATATACGTGCACATATGCATGTGTGCTAAATTAGGAACTATGCATGGAATCTTTTCAGGATATTCTTTTATTTGACTGGCTAATTCTGCTACTATGAAACAGATATTTGATAAATAATGAAATTGTTGCTTTTTAATTGTTTGGAACTTTGGTGAGAAGGAAAGATAAATTTCTTACAGGTTGTAATTTCTTTACTCGTGCATTCATTTTTACAGGGGATGCTGACAAGGGATCAAACTTCTTAGAAGATGACCAACTGTCAAGTATGAATTCAAAGATCAAATTGCAAACTGCAGAACAACAAAGACATTTCTTGAGGATGCTCGAGAAGTCATTGGCAAGAGAGATGGACCTTGAAAAGAAGCTAACTGAATCAAGACAACTTGAAGAAGAGTTGAAAGATAGAGTACACTCTATGGAGCAAGAAATATTCTTCAAGGAGGAAGAAATGATGGATATTTGAGAAAAATGGTTTGGAGCAGAAAATGCTGCTGAAGTTTTGATGGGAATTTCAAAAAGAACTTCTGCTTCGACTCCAAATATTCCAGTTAAATTTGAATGGCTCCATTCAAAGAGAAGCGGAGTTAAGAACAAAGCTCGAAAAATTCTACTCGATCAGCTGGAAGCCAAAGAGATTGCTTTGTAATGGTTGTTAATTTTGTTTCACAGTAAGAAAAATGAGACAGTTTGAGGATGGCGTTGAAGCCAAGAAGGGGCAATCCCCTCCCGAGAAAGGCTTTGAGGCTGATCTTGATGCTATAGCCCTGGCAAATCAGAACAGCGAGGTCTTATGCGAGTTCTTTTAACTTATGGTTTTTGATTCCATAAATGGATCAGTAGCCAATACTTCAAAATATGTATTTTTTTATTCCATGTTGATTTACTTATACATGTAATTGTAACTGAATTTTTGTTGTATTATAAATTTTAATTTATGAAATTTTTATTTCAACTGTATTTATTTAGTTCTCAATATTAATAATATATCAATAATATTTATGAAAATATTTTTTCATAATTAATTAAAAAATAAATAAATTCGAAATTGATTAAAAAGTTAAAAAATTTAATTTGCAACGGAATTTCCGTTGCAAATTTCGGTTGCAAATGGATAAATTTGCAACGGATTAGCCGTTGCAAAATTTGTATTTGCAACGGGCGAATTTGCAACGGGTAATCCGTTGCAAACTAAATTTGAATCGACCTTTTTGCAACGGATTGTGTCCGTTGCAAATGCCGTTGCAAATTAATATTTGCAACGGATTTCTTTGTAATTTGCAACGGATCAATCCGTTGCAAAACGCCCCCTTTTTTTGTAGTGACTACAATGTCAAACATATACTCATAATACACAAAGCCCTTCAGTTCTAAGCATTTATTTTACTTTGAGGTTTCAATATTTTACTTTCTAACTTGTTTCTTACTTCAAGATGTCGATCAATTCTAACTTGATTTCAATGCCCATGAATTTCTGGAATTTATTTTCCTAACTTGTTTCATACTTCAGGATGTCAACAGCCATCAACCTGTGGTATTTATTTTCTGACTTGTTTCTTACTTCAGCATGTCAACAGCCATCAACCTGTGGTGTTTATTTTCTGACTCGTTTCTTACTTCAGCATGTGAATGGCCATCAACTTCTAGAATATATTTTTCAAGAACGACTAGATATGGAATTAGGAACTCGAAAACAGCGTCAGATATTAACTATAACTTAAAACGCGTCTTTCCTCTTCTTCTTTTGTACTGTAGAGGCAGTTGCTGACCGTGGAACACGCAGCAAGTCCACCAGAGAGAGTGATGCTTCAATATGATTTCAAGTAAAACATTTGTGACTGTCTGCTGTTGTAATTTTTATTATTGCTAACAGTACCATTCATGTCATTCATAAATAAATAAATAAATAAATAAAACACGTTATCTGTATGGTTAATGACAAGTGATGTAATGAGAATATTCATTACATTTCTTTTCTTCTTTTTTCTTGCAAACGTTTAGTAATGTGAGGGCAGACTTGATAAGGTTTCATCATAGTTCTTGTGATTTTTTATTAAATTTCCATTTACAAATTGGTCTTTATTTGATTTTTTTTATTTTTGTTTCTTATGAGATTTATAGTTTAGTCCTTATAATAAAAGTGTTTTTAGAATTAGGTCCCTAAATTATTAGTCTAAACCATCAAATAGTTCATTTTATCAACAAAACACTTATTCACCTACAAAACACTATTTATTGTAATAGTATTTAGTGTGTGTTTTTTTTCATGCCACCCTTCTCAACCCCAATCATCTTTTTTTTTTTAATTCTTTAATATTAGGTTATTTTAAAAATTATGCTTCATAATTTTATTTTTTAAACTATATTGATGAGTATTTCAATGATATTAATGAGTAATTTAAAGATAAGTATATAATAAGTTGCAATATTTATCTTAGGATTCTAAAAATATTGATGACACTCCTAGAATTAATTGTTTTACCTACGGAAATCTTTGTTAGTAATGTAACATACTTTCCATTGGTAATTGTTTTCTTGACAACCACACATACAAATACCTTTCGTCAGAAAGACTCTCTTCAGCAATTTCTTTTATGTCGGTGATTCTATCAGAATTAAATTTACCGATAAAAACACTGACTGTAAATCTGCATTTTAAATTTTACTTACAAAAAGTTTTTAAATCTCATTGTAATTCTCTCGGTGTTCATTACCGACATTTATTGACGAAACCATTCTGTTGGTAATGGTGTTTGCAAAATACTGACAGAAATACCCATCGGTAAATAGCAATGGAAACGGAAACGGAAACAAAAACAATAAATTTCCTTCGGTAATATTATTGGTCAAATACTGATGGAAAAATTATATCGGTATTTTCCGTATGAGTTAGCTGATTTTCTAGTAGTGTGAGTATTTTAAGGATATGGAAATAACTATAATTAGAGCTAAGATTTCTGAAAATAGAGAAGCCACAATGGTTTGATTTTTAAATGGTTTAAATAGAAATATTGCTAATGTGGATGAATTACAATATTATTTAGAGATTGAATATATGATGTATATTGCTATATATATAGGTGGGAAAACAATTGTAAAGAAAAGGTAGTGCAACGCCAAGCTAATATTTAGGATACTCTCGATCGGTGGGGGAGGCTGTGCTCCGTTGCTGGGCGGAGTGACCCGTTTTTCATTGTCTTTTTCTGATATATTTTTCATTTTCTCCCCTTTTTTTCCCTTCTTTTTTGCTAAGATGACAAGATATCAAAAGTGTATAACATATTATTTTTAAACTCTACATTGTATGTAAATTTAAAATTGATAAGCCATTTTCCTACATTCAGTGAAACTCAACAGTAGTTTAGAGTCGAGCTATCTACTACTGTTGTTCTTAAGAACCATCTTATCAAATAGAAATGGATGATGAGATTCGAATTCGTGATTATTGGATCAATAAGATTTTAATACCATGTTAACGAACTCTAGAATATGATTTATATTATTCTCTAACAGCTGTAACTTAACAGCATAAAAGCTCCCAGATACTGCCTGAGCCGCGGTTTCAGATCAAAAAATAAGTATTTGGGTAAGTTTGAAATTTATTAGACTGATACGCAACTTAACATGTTGGTCATGAAATCTAAATGATTTTTTACTTAATTATCTATAAACAACAAAATAAAGAAAAAAAATATATGAATTTAACCGCTAATCTTGTTTCAGAGTAAACAAAACATAATGGGGGAGGAGTAGTAACAGATGCTCTTTAAATTGAAGATCCACTTAAGCTATCAGTTTCTTTCCTGTTCTTCCTGAAAATCAGCTTTACCATCACAATCTTCTCGCTCCTTTTTCTTACATGCACCATAGCGCACAGCAGGACACGAAACCAACTATGACTGAAAGAGCAAAAAACGTACAGCCAGCAGCAAGCCCAGTTCTGAAAGAAGAATTAGATTCGTCGCTTTGCCCTTTGCAAGGATCTAAAGAAAAAAGCATCCTCTTTATCAAGTTGGATAAATTTAATAAAGATTTTCTATTGCAAAAATCAAAAAGAAAAAAGCATCCTTGTCAACTCCTTTTATTATGAAACTCCTAGAAATAATTAATAATACACGCAAACAAAGTCAACATTTCAAAAATCAATCGATTAGCCAATCTATAACTTGTTTAAGTCAAGATGACAAGTCCTCTTCTGCATTAGATTTATGAACTTGTCAGCAAGAAACTGCTGTATTTTATAATGTATTTTATAACTTTAGATTTGATGAAAAGAAGTTTGAGATCCTGAAACCAAAACCCACAACTTAGAAACTTGTTTTGGGTGCTATTCATGGATGTGGTGGAGCATTGAGGTTTAAGGAGGAGGCATTCATTTTAGTCCCTGTAGTTATAAGAAAACTTTCCATTTAGTCCCTGTATTTAAATAAGAACAACACGTTGAGTCCACGAACAACAGGTGGATTGATGTGTCAGTAGTGTTATTTCTTCAAGTCAAGAAGCCAAGTCTCCAGCATTGAAGTTTGTGGGACGCGTGAATAGAGAGTGGATGCTTCCATGCAATTTAAAATATAAGAAAATCTGTCGGGTTTCACATCCATGTTGTTAGCATTTATTTCTCTGCTTTAAGTTTCCAAGAAACGACAAGTTCGGAATAAATAAGATTGAAATGGAATGGAATGGCTAGTTTCGGAGTGTTTTTCCGTCTAATTTCGAGATTCTATTGTTTATATATATTAATTCAAAAAAATAGTTCAAATTTAAAAAAAATTATTTAGAATTGTCCAATTTAATCTAAAAAAGACATAATAAAATAATTTTTTTAAACAAAATTATGAACATGTCTAATATTATGAGAATATTATCATAAATCTCGCGAGATCATTATATTCTCTGATTATTCTAAAATTTTAACATAATATATATAAATATGTCAAAAGACTCCTCATAAAATTTTACCTTAATCTGATGATCGGATTAAAAGATATGATTGATATTGTAAAATTAATTATTATTTAAAAAAAATACTATTTGACCGAAACGAAAGGGGAGGAACGAAACCAAAACGTTTCGGCCGGTATATGCCTAAAAAGTACAAAACTGACCGGAATTTAAATATATATTATTGCTAACATGCTATTGTAATTTATTCGCAAATATAACAATTTGATCTCTTCTAGTAATCGATCGTTGATCAACCACTGTAAAATTCCTGGAAATATATTCTCAAAAGCTATACTATTGCTGCTGCTTACATATTGGTTCATTTTTCATAGGTATTCTGCTCTTTCAATCTCCACAGATATTTCTGAAGTAGCCGGGCAAATCTAAGGTCGCGTTAGGTTCTCTGAATCATCTGCTAGGTCACATCTCTCCCTTATTGCTTTTATGTCTTCGTACACCTGAAGCATTGTCGGTCTTCGATCTGGAACAGGATCCACACATCGACATGCAACTTTCAGCAGCTGAAAGATCTCGGCATCTAATCCTCGCCCAATCAGAGACTTGTCTATGGCGCCAGAAGAACTCCAACTGCTCAAAAGATGATCAGTCCATTCATCAAGAATATTGTTTGAGGAATCAGTCATGTTCCTCGGATCCACCCGGGTTATCAACTCAAGAAGCACAACTCCAAATCCATGCACATCTTCCTTCACAAATGCCATCTCCCACAGCTCACTATTCACGGAGGAAGTGCAGGTCGAACTCATGAGCATCGCCTCTCCAAAATTTGATAACTTGGGCTGGAAATTCCTATCAAGTAATATGCATTTTGAGCTAATGTCAAGATGGATTACTCTGACTGTGTGACAGTTCTGATGAATCCATGCCAGGCCTCTTGCTAATCCGATGGCAATTTTAACCCTCACGCCCCATTCCATGACTTTTTCCTGACTTTCTTCCTTGGGATGTAGCCAATCATAAAGATTACTATTCGGCATGTATTCGTAAACCAGAAACCTCTTGTTTTGCTCAATACAAAATCCCAATAGCGGAAGTAAGTTGATATGTCTCAGCGAACCAAGTATCTTCAGCTCGGATATAAATTGTTCCTCGAGGAACTGAAAGGCATGTAGCTTCTTCATTGCAAGGACATAACCATTAGGCAATGATGCCTTGTACAGTATCCCCACCTTTCCCTGTCCGATGGCATTGTTCTCACTGAAACTATCGGTTGCATCATTAAGATCTGCGTAGCTCATTCTTGTAACCCTCTTCTCCAACGTGGAAACCTGTGGATAGAAATCTCAATATATTAGTGCTGAAATACATATATGTATATATATTGCAAATGAACCTGCTTCAAAAATGCAGGGTCTTGTGTTGGTAAAGTATCCTGTAATTGGAAGTAAAAATTGAACTGCTTTTACTCAAAACTTGAATATCACAAGGAAAAAAAGAAGAAGTAAAAACTAACTAATACAAAAAAAAAAAAATCAATCTTAAGGAGTGGTACCTCTTTAGTTCCTTCCTCTAAGAGAGAGCTTCCTGCTTGACCATCTTCTGTAATCTTATGCTTCCTCCTTCTCATCAACATCATCATTTCTAATATTGTGATTTTCTTTTTCCTCTCCCCCGCATACACCCATGGTACACAGTAGGTTGTAAAACAAATTGCAACTGAAGTTGAAAAAACTAAATAACCAATCACAAAACCACCTTTGAATGAGTAATCAAACTTTTGTTGATGACTTGAGCTATTTTTCAGAGGCTTTCCACAGAGTCCCGCGTTATTCACAAATATATATTTGTTATGAGCAATGGTTGATGGTGTTATGGGACCACATAGGTCTGCGTGTAGGAGTTCTAGGGGTTTAGAGGCTCGGAACATAGATGTCTTTGGAAAAGATTGACGAGCTTGTTTCCCGACTAAGCACGACTCACACAATCTGTTTTCTTCTCTAATTTCCGGCAAGCCATGAACCATCTTTTGTTGGGACATAGCTTTGATTGTTTTAAAGCTTATATGTCCTAACCTTGCGTGCCACCTCCAAGTATCGTCTTCTATCCTTGTGTGTAAGCAGACCGGTTTTCCAATTTTTAGACTTATTTTGTAAAGTCTATTGGCTAAACGTATGGCCTTTACCAAGAGTCTTCCACTTGGATCATGGAGTGTCAAGTAGTTTTGTCTCATTCTTACATCACACCCGGCTTCCGTAGCTTGTCCTAGGCTTAGGATATTGCTTTTAAGTACGGGAATGTAGTAGATATCTGCAATAAGTTTTTGCTCCTCCATTTTGCTTTGAAAGAGGATTGAACCTTTCCCTCCTATTTCAACGTAAGATCCATCTCCGAATTTCACCTTCCCCTTTATGTTCTCGTTGAGTTCCAGGAAATATGTCTTGTTACCGGTCATGTGGTTACTTGCTCCATTATCAAGATACCAAACTCCTCCTTCTCCTTCGTTTGTTTCGTACTTCTTTGGTATGACATTTTCTTCATTTAAGAACACAATTTCGTGCATATAAAGGGCTGGATCAGCTTCTTCCATTTCTACTTTATTTGCTTCTTGTATCTTTTGTGTTCTTTCAGGGCATGTGGAGGCAAAGTGGCCCCTGGTCTCGTCACAAACTGATAGCAAATTACTTTTGATCTATCTTTCTTTTCTCTAGTTTGGTTTTGATCACCTTGAGTTGTTGTCCTTTCTTGTGGGTTGAATCTTCCTCTGCCTCGCCCTCTGTGCCCTTTGTATCCTCTTCCACGCCCTTTCCCTCGTGATGCTCGTGAAATTTTGCTGCTCTCGAATTTACGTCATAGTAGCTTGCCTTGTGTTTCTCCGAGATTCTCCTCATTGAGAATTCGTTCTTCATAGGCTTTGAGTCTGCCTATAATATCTTCAAATCCTGTTTTGTTCAAGTCCAGACCTTGCTCGAGAGAGGCTATGATTTGGATGTATTTACTTCTTGGCAAACTATTGAGAAATTTCTTCACGAGTTTTGGTTCCTCAATCTTTTGTCCAAGTGAAGTCGACTTTGACGCTAGCTCAGATAACTTATCAGCAAAGTTATCTATTGTATTCGTGGCCTTTATCTTGATTCTTTCAAACTCAGACATTAGAGTTTGAAGTCTTGCTTCCTTGACACGATCAGCACCAAGGTTACGAGTTTTGATTGATTCCCATATCTCTTTTGGAGAGTCTTGTTCGCCTACTTGCAAGATAAGTGTCTCCGGGATGGATTGAGACAATAATCCTATTGCGACATCATTCTTGTGGGATTCTTTCGAACCGGGTTCAATTGTTTCCCACACCTTATGAATTCGCAACAAAACTCTCATCCTCATGGCCCATACTGCATAGTTTGTAGAGTTTAACATGGGGCATTGGATTGAGGAGGGGATGACTTCCTTTGGTTGCGGAGGAGTGGTGTTGTCTCCCATCGATTCGCCTATAGCTCTGATACCAATTCAAGTTTGTAAAATAAAGACTCTTAGCTTGTGTATAAGAATAACTCTCTTATTATGTTTAGAAAATAACTCAAAACTAAACACCACAAGCTTTCGTTGTGATCATTGTTACAGCTCAACAATGATATTTATATCTGTACTAGCAGAGATTTCCTATTCCAATTAGAACTAGAGAGCTCCTAATTCTATTAGGATTACATCAAGCCTATCTTGTCCTAAACACTCTTGTTTAGGATATCTTGGGCTTTCCGTAATGTTGAAGCTTATCCAACAATGAACATGTCTAATATTATGAGAATATTATCATACATCTCGCGAGATCATTATATTCTCTGATTATTCTGAAATTTTAACATAATATATATAAATATATCAAGAGACTCCTCATAAAATTTTACCTTAATCTGATGATCGGATTAAGAGATATGATTGATATTGTAAAATTATTTATTATTTAAAAAAATACTATTTGACCAAAACGAAAGGGGAGGAACGAAACCAAAACGTTTCGGCCGATATATGCCTAAAAAGTACAAAACTGACCGGAATTTAAATATATATTATTGCTAACATGCTATTGTAATTTATTCGCAAATATAACAATTTGATCTCTTCTAGTAATCGATCGTTGATCAACCACTGTAAAATTCCTGGAAATATATTCTCAAAAGCTATAATATTGCTGCTGCTTACATATTGGTTCATTTTTCATAGGTATTCTGCTCTTTCAATCTCCACAGATATTTCTGAAGTAGCCGTGCAAATCTCAGGTCGCGTTAGGTTCTCTGAATCATCCGTTAGGTCACATCTCTCCCTTTATTGCTTTTTATGTCTTCGTACACCTGAAGCATTGTCGGTCTTCGATCTGGAACAGGATCCACACATCGACATGCAACTTTCAGCAGCTGAAAGATCTCGGCATCAAATCCTCGCCCAATCAGAGACTTGTCTATGGCGCCAGAAGAACTCGAACTGCTCAAAAGATGATCAGTCCATTCATCAAGAATATTGTTTGAGGAATCAGTCATGTTCCTCGGATCCACCCGGGTTATCAACTCAAGAAGCACAACTCCAAATCCATGCACATCTTCCTTCACAAATGCCATCTCCCACAGCTCACTATTCACGGAGGAAGTGTAGGTCGAACTCATGAGCATCGCCTCTCCAAAATTTGATAACTTGGGCTGGAAATTCCTATCAAGTAATATGCATTTTGAGCTAATGTCAAGATGGATTACTCTGACTGTGTGACAATTCTGATGAATCCATGCCAGGCCTCTTGCTAATCCGATGGCAATTTTAACCCTCACGCCCCATTCCATGACTTTTTCCTGACTTTCTTCCTTGGGATGTAGCCAATCATAAAGATTACTATTCGGCATGTATTCGTAAACCAGAAACCTCTTGTTTTGCTCAATACAAAATCCCAATAGCGGAAGTAAGTTGATATGTCTCAGCGAACCAAGTATCTTCAGCTCGGATATAAATTGTTCCTCGAGGAACTGAAAGGCATGTAGCTTCTTCATTGCAAGGACATAACCATTAGGCAATGATGCCTTGTACAGTATCCCCACCTTTCCCTGTCCGATGGCATTGTTCTCACTGAAACTATCGGTTGCATCATTAAGATCTGCGTAGCTCATTCTTGTAACCCTCTTCTCCAACGTGGAAACCTGTGGATAGAAATCTCAATATATTAGTGCTGAAATACATATATGTATATATATTGCAAATGAACCTGCTTCAAAAATGCAGGGTCTTGTGTTGGTAAAGTATCCTGTAATTGGAAGTAAAAATTGAACTGCTTTTACTCAAAACTTGAATATCACAAGGAAAAAAAAGAAGAAGTAAAAACTAACTAATACAAAAAAATCAATCTTAAGGAGTGGTACCTCTTTAGTTCCTTCCTCTAAGAGAGAGCTTCCTGCTTGACCATCTTCTGTAATCTTATGCTTCCTCCTTCTCATCAACATCATCATTTCTAATATTGTGATTTTCTTTTTCCTCTCCCCCGCATACACCCATGGTACACAGTAGGTTGTAAAACAAATTGCAACTGAAGTTGAAAAAACTAAATAACCAATCACAAAACCACCTTTGAATGAGTAATCAAACTTTTGTTGATGACTTGAGCTATTTTTCAGAGGCTTTCCACAGAGTCCCGCGTTATTCACAAATATATATTTGTTATGAGCAATGGTTGATGGTGTTATGGGACCACATAGGTCTGCGTGTAGGAGTTCTAGGGGTTTTAGAGGCTCGGAACATAGATGTCTTTGGAAAAGATTGACGAGCTTGTTTCCCGACTAAAGCACCCGACTCACACAATCTGTTTTTCTTCTCTAATTTCCGGCAGGCCATGAACCATCTTTTGTTGGGACATAGCTTTGATTGTTTTAAAGCTTATATGTCCTAACCTTGCGTGCCACCTCCAAGTATCGTCTTCTATCCTTGTGTGTAAGCAGACCGGTTTTCCAATTTTTAGACTTATTTTGTAAAGTCTATTGGCTAAACGTATGACCTTTACCAAGAGTCTTCCACTTGGATCATGGAGTGTCAAGTAGTTTTGTCTCATTCTTACATCACACCCGGCTTCCGTAGCTTGTCCTAGGCTTAGGATATTGCTTTTAAGTACGGGAATGTAGTAGATATCTGCAATAAGTTTTTGCTCCTCCATTTTGCTTTGAAAGAGGATTGAACCTTTCCCTCCTATTTCAACGTAAGATCCATCTCCGAATTTCACCTTCCCCTTTATGTTCTCGTTGAGTTCCAGGAAATATGTCTTGTTACCGGTCATGTGGTTACTTGCTCCATTATCAAGATACCAAACTCCTCCTTCTCCTTCGTTTGTTTCGTACTTCTTTGGTATGACATTTTCTTCATTTAAGAACACAATTTCGTGCATATAAAGGGCTGGATCAGCTTCTTCCATTTCTACTTTATTTGCTTCTTGTATCTTTTGTGTTCTTTCAGGGCATGTGGAGGCATAGTGGCCCGGTCTGTCACAGCGATAGCAAATTACTTTTGATCTATCTTTCTTTTCTCTAGTTTGGTTTTGATCACCTTGAGTTGTTGTCCTTTCTTGTGGGTTGAATCTTCCTCTGCCTCGCCCTCTGTGCCCTTTGTATCCTCTTCCACGTCCTCTCCCTCGTGATGCTGTGAAATTTTGCTGCTCTGAATTTGCGTACAGTAGCTTGCCTTGTGTTTCTCCGAGATTCTCCTCATTGAGAATTCGTTCTTCATAGGCTTTGAGTCTGCCTATAATATCTTCAAATCCTGTTTTGTTCAAGTCCAGACCTTGCTCGAGAGAGGCTATGATTTGGATGTATTTACTTCTTGGCAAACTATTGAGAAATTTCTTCACGAGTTTTGGTTCCTCAATCTTTTGTCCAAGTGAAGTCGACTTTGACGCTAGCTCAGATAACTTATCAGCAAAGTTATCTATTGTATTCGTGGCCTTTATCTTGATTCTTTCAAACTCAGACATTAGAGTTTGAAGTCTTGCTTCCTTGACACGATCAGCACCAAGGTTACGAGTTTTGATTGATTCCCATATCTCTTTTGGAGAGTCTTGTTCGCCTACTTGCAAGATAAGTGTCTCCGGGATGGATTGAGACAATAATCCTATTGCGACATCATTCTTGTGGGATTCTTTCGAACCGGGTTCAATTGTTTCCCACACCTTATGAATTCGCAACAAAACTCTCATCCTCATGGCCCATACTGCATAGTTTGTAGAGTTTAACATGGGGCATTGGATTGAGGAGGGGATGACTTCCTTTGGTTGCGGAGGAGTGGTGTTGTCTCCCATCGATTCGCCTATAGCTCTGATACCAATTCAAGTTTGTAAAATAAAGACTCTTAGCTTGTGTATAAGAATAACTCTCTTATTATGTTTAGAAAATAACTCAAAACTAAACACCACAAGCTTTCGTTGTGATCATTGTTACAGCTCAACAATGATATTTATATCTGTACTAGCAGAGATTTCCTATTCCAATTAGAACTAGAGAGCTCCTAATTCTATTAGGATTACATCAAGCCTATCTTGTCCTAAACACTCTTGTTTAGGATATCTTGGGCTTTCCGTAATGTTGAAGCTTATCCAACAATGAACATGTCTAATATTATGAGAATATTATCATACATCTCGCGAGATCATTATATTCTCTGATTATTCTGAAATTTTAACATAATATATATAAATATATCAAGAGACTCCTCATAAAATTTTACCTTAATCTGATGATCGGATTAAGAGATATGATTGATATTGTAAAATTATTTATTATTTAAAAAAATACTATTTGACCAAAACGAAAGGGGAGGAACGAAACCAAAACGTTTCGGCCGATATATGCCTAAAAAGTACAAAACTGACCGGAATTTAAATATATATTATTGCTAGCATGCTATTGTAATTTATTCGCAAATATAACAATTTGATCTCTTCTAGTAATCGATCGTTGATCAACCACTGTAAAATTCCTGGAAATATATTCTCAAAAGCTATAATATTGCTGCTGCTTACATATTGGTTCATTTTTCATAGGTATTCTGCTCTTTCAATCTCCACAGATATTTCTGAAGTAGCCGTGCAAATCTCAGGTCGCGTTAGGTTCTCTGAATCATCCGTTAGGTCACATCTCTCCCTTATTGCTTTTATGTCTTCGTACACCTGAAGCATTGTCGGTCTTCGATCTGGAACAGGATCCACACATCGACATGCAACTTTCAGCAGCTGAAAGATCTCGGCATCAAATCCTCGCCCAATCAGAGACTTGTCTATGGCGCCAGAAGAACTCGAACTGCTCAAAAGATGATCAGTCCATTCATCAAGAATATTGTTTGAGGAATCAGTCATGTTCCTCGGATCCACCCGGGTTATCAACTCAAGAAGCACAACTCCAAATCCATGCACATCTTCCTTCACAAATGCCATCTCCCACAGCTCACTATTCACGGAGGAAGTGTAGGTCGAACTCATGAGCATCGCCTCTCCAAAATTTGATAACTTGGGCTGGAAATTCCTATCAAGTAATATGCATTTTGAGCTAATGTCAAGATGGATTACTCTGACTGTGTGACAATTCTGATGAATCCATGCCAGGCCTCTTGCTAATCCGATGGCAATTTTAACCCTCACGCCCCATTCCATGACTTTTTCCTGACTTTCTTCCTTGGGATGTAGCCAATCATAAAGATTACCATTCGGCATGTATTCGTAAACTAGAAACCTCTTGTTTTGCTCAATACAAAATCCCAACAGCGGAAGTAAGTTGATATGTCTCAGCGAACCAAGTATCTTCAGCTCGGATATAAATTGTTCCTCGAGGAACTGAAAGGCATGTAGCTTCTTCACTGCAAGGACATAACCATTAGGCAATGATGCCTTGTACAGTATCCCCACCTTTCCCTGTCCGATGGCATTATTCTCACTGAAACTATCGGTTGCATCATTAAGATCTGCGTAGCTCATTCTTGTAACCCTCTTCTCCAACGTGGAAACCTGTGGATAGAAATCTCAATATATTAGTGCTGAAATACATATATGTATATATATTGCAAATGAACCTGCTTCAAAAATGCAGGGTCTTGTGTTGGTAAAGTATCCTGTAATTGGAAGTAAAAATTGAACTGCTTTTACTCAAAACTTGAATATCACAAGGAAAAAAAGAAGAAGTAAAAACTAACTAATACAAAAAAAAAAAAATCAATCTTAAGGAGTGGTACCTCTTTAGTTCCTTCCTCTAAGAGAGAGCTTCCTGCTTGACCATCTTCTGTAATCTTATGCTTCCTCCTTCTCATCAACATCATCATTCCTAATATTGTGATTTTCTTTTTCCCCTCCCCCGCGTACACCCATGGTACACAGTAGGATGTAAAACAAATTGCAACTGAAATTGAAAAAACTAAATAACCAATCACAAAACCACCTTTGAATGAGTAATCAAACTTTCGTTGATGACTTGAGCATTTTTTCAAAGGCTTTCCACAGAGTCCCGTGTTATTCGCAAAGCTGTCATCATATAGATTAACATGTGTAAAATTTGGCACTGGCCCTGATAAATGATTGTTAGCGACACTAAAGAATTTGATCCGTTCAAGCAGGCCAATTTCTGGTGGGATATTTCCGGTTAGTTGGTTGTGGTCTAGTTTTAGACTGTTTAAGAATGAGCAATTGGAAATATTTGTTGGAATTTCACCAGAAAAGTTGTTGTAGGATAGGTCAAGGCTAGTGATGTATGGTAGCCTCTTAGAGATGCTAGATGGAATTGGTCCCTGAAGCTTATTATGTGAAAAGTCCAGGCTCATTAAGCTTTTGCAGTGCTCCAATCCAAGAGGGAACTGTCCCTTGAGCCCCTTGCCAGAGAGTCTGATGTTTAAGACTCTGTTCTCATCAGGATGCCAACATTCGACTCCCGTAAATCTACAGATGAAACCTTCTGTCGTGTTGTCGAAGTTCCACGAGGAGTTTAAGTATCCATGAGGGTCGATCACAGAATCCTTAATAGATTTCAAGCAAGAAATATCAGTGGCAGTGGCAGTAGTTACGGTGAGAGTAGCTAGCAAGGAGGACATGAAAGAGTAGATGAAAAGTAAAGTAGCCATTTGGATTTGAGAGTTCATCAGAGTAGACTACTGGACCCTATAAATCTACAGATGAAACCTTCTATGTTGTTGCTGAAAATACTTCCAAGTGTTACTTCCTAGCAAGTTCCATTTCTAGCAGACAATAGGGACTTTGTGGTCGCATTTTGTTTGAAAAATCATGTAATGTCATGTCAGGTTACGTGTAACACAGTTCATCTCAGCAATTGAAAGATAGAAGCTTTTATCTTTTTAGAAGAAAAAAATATGAGTGTGTGAAATGAGTAAATATATAAAGAATGATATGAATAGTTTAGGTTTGCATCTGGAACCTCATTTGACTAAAAAAATAATAATTAAATGAATGATTTTTGTAGTATTTTTCAATAATTTTAATGGGTTGAAATTAAAAAAATCTAAAAAAAATATTTTGTTATTTTTTAAAGTAAAAAACATATTTGCACTACAATGTCAAACATATAATCATAATACACAAAGCCCTTCAGTTCTAAGCATTTATTTTACTTTGAGGTTTCAATATTTTACTTTCTAACTTGTTTCTTACTTCAAGATGTCGATCAATTCTAACTTGATTCTTCCTTCAGGATTTCAATGCCCATGAATTTCTGGAATTTATTTTCCTAACTTGTTTCTTACTTCAGGATGTCAACAGCCATCAACCTGTGGTGTTTATTTTCTGACTTGTTTCTTACTTCAGCATGTGAATGGCCATCAACTTCTGGAATATATTTTTCAAGAACGACTAGATATGGAATTAGGAACTCGAAAACCGCGTCAGATAGACTATAACTTAAAACGCGTCAGCATGTGAGGCAGTTGCTGACCGTGGAACACGCAGCAAGTCCACCAGAGAGAGTGATGCTTCCATATGATTTCAAGTAAAACATTTGTGACTGTCTGCTGTTATAATTTTTATTATTGCTAACAGTACCATTCATGTCATAAATAAATAAATAAATAAAACATGTTATCTGTATGGTTATTGACAAGTGATGTAATGAGAATATTCATTACATTTCTTTTCCTCTTTTTTCTTGCAAACGTTTAGTAATGTGAGGGCAGACTTGATAAGGTTTCATCATAGTTCTTGTAATTTTTTATTAAATTATTTTAGTTTCTATATTTCATTTTTCATTTACAAATTGGTCTGTATTTGATTTTTTTATTGTTGTTTCTTCTGAAATTTATAGTTTAGTCCTTATAATAAAGGTGTTCTTAGAATTAGATCCCTAAATTATTTAGTGGCCAGAGTTTTGGATTCAGTGCATCCAGAGTTCAAGAAAGGTGACCTGGTTTGGGGAGTAACTGGTTGAAGAGTATAGTCTCATTACACAACTGCAGTTTCCCTTTTGACATCCTTAGCAGATATGATACTATGCTAGAAAACTTGCAAATTATGAACTTCATTTGTCTGATTCATGAAGTCTCCAGGAATAACAATTAAGATGAAAAGTGAAGATAGAAAGATGTTACCTTTCTAATTCTTACTGTTATTCTAATAACATTAAAAACTTTGGTTGACAGTCTTCCTAATATTATATTCTGAATCTGGGAAAATGACTTGTTATGTGGATGACATGACTCGTTCAGCAACACTCTTCAGATATTATGCCTGCAATTTTGTTTTTATTGTTTAGTACATAGTCATAACCCTCATCATCCATTCTTTCTATTCTAGATGGTTTAAGTTCATCTAATTGCTGTTAATGTACATGAGAGCAAAGAAAAAGAGCAACATCACTAACCAGCTTTGTTTGCTGTTTGCTGTTAACTTCTCTTGCTCCAATAATAGGTTGAATTGGTGGGGAACAAGTTAGGGTTTGATGAGGCTTTCAGCAATAAAAGGGAGCCAGACTTGGTTGCAACTTTGAAAAGGTTGTGTTGAAAACTGGAGATGGAGGAAACTAGATACTTTCCTCCTAATTTTGTGTCTTGAGCCGATCTAACTTCTTTAAGTCAACATGACAAGTCTTCTTCTGCATTAGATCGATGAACTTGTCAGCAAGAAAAATCATGTCATGTCACGTGTTATTTCTTCAAGTCAAAAAGCCAAGTCTCCTGCATCAAAATTAAAGTTTGTGGGACACGTGAATAGAGAATGCATGCTTCCATACAATTTAAAAAAAAAAAAAACCTGTCGGGTTTCACATACATGTTGTTAGAATTTATTTGTGTCGTACTTTAAAGATGTGTTTGATATTGTGATTACTGTTATGGTTGAAGTTGAAAAAAAGTAGTTTCATAAAAAATATTTTTAGCTGCGGTTAATACCTGAAATTGAAGTATTTGGTTAAAATTGTGGTTGAATTTGAGGTTTAATGAAAAGTAGTTTTGTATGTTTGGTTACTATGTTTTTCATATTGCTGTCAATTTGTGAAATTACTTTAAAGGAGACACATATATATTTTTAAAATTTTATAAATTTAATAATCATAATAATAAAATATAATTAATAATTCAAGTAAATCAGACACTTGTTTTTATTCTCCCATCAAACTAGCAATTCCATCACGAACTAAATCCATACGTGAAGGTCTCTGCGATCCCTTGCTATTTGATCTAGGAACAACATCTACAAAAATATCATCAGGAACTATTAAAATATGGTCGTTAAAATATGGTCGTTAAAATATAGTCGTTAATTTATGGCCGTTAAAATATGGCCATTAATTTTCAGATATGGAAATTGTGTAAAGTAGGGATAAAGTAGCTTCTATCTTTTACTAAATTAGTCTTGTAATTACTCTATAAGTTCATTATCAATTGTAATGAAAAAAAATACTCTGAAATATACGAATTTATACTTTTAACATGGTATCAGAGCGAATTTTGAAAAAAAATTCTTGAACCGTATTTGTTCATCCCCCGGATTTTTTGTTTTTCTTGAACCATATTTGTTCATCTCAAAATTAATCCCAGAAATCGATCTCTATAGCACCTGTTTGTTCAAAGTTACTGTTCATACCTAGAAATTCCATCAATTCATACACACAGTTACCCCCCCTTCAAAGTCCGAGATGACTGGTTTTGAACGTCTTCTTCAGCAGATGCAAAATAATTTTCAAACATTTTTTGACTCCATTGTGTTGAAGATCGATGAAATCAAAAATCGTGTAGATGAGTTAGAGAAGAGCATATGCTCGCAGAGATTTCAAAATGAAGGAACTGAAAGAGGGGAAAGTTTGTTCGGTTAGAATATAAGGTATGACCGCTCTGACCAAAATGGGACTGACCGAAAATACAAAAATACTGGTGGGTTGGTGTGTTCTCATTGCGATGAAATGGGGCATTCGAGACAAAGGTGTTACAAAATCGTCGGCTACCCGGACTGGTGGGACTTTGCAAAGAAACCTCGGAAAAATATCAGAAAACCTATGGTAATTCTGACAAAAGTAGGCCAAGTACCACCCACAGCGAATGTGGTTCATCCAGGTATCATCGAAAATGATTTTGCACACTCTGTTATTACAAAAAATAGTACTTGGATTATTGATACAGGTGCATCTAATCACATGACTAGAGATTCTGATAATTTAATCTGCCATAAAACCTCATTACGGTCAGCTATATGCACTACTAACGGTAGTACCTCCCTTGTTACAAGGGAATGATCTCTCATTTTAACTGACACTATTACACTAGATATTGTCCTTATTGTTCCATCTCTTACGTATAATCTCTTGTCGGTTAGTCAAATCACGACTACCCTTGAGTGCACGATAACGTTTTGGCCTCTGTTTTGTGTTTTCCAGGACATTCTTACCGGGAAAATTCTTGGTTATGGTGTTAGACGAGGCAACCTGTATTATTTGGAATTAATAGAAAAAGGGGGGTCAAAGTTGGGTCACGCACATCAAACTAGAAGTAAGGATCACGATCACGCTCTCGTATGGTTGTGGCATTGATGACTCGGATATCTTTCATTCAGGTATCTTAAGAAGTTACAAACATTTATTTTCCAGTTTAAGTATTTTGGAGTTCCAATGTGAAATTTGTGAACTGGCGAAAAGCCATTGTATCTCCTATTTTCCAAGTTTGAAGAAAAGTATGGAACCATTTACAGTCATTCATTTGGATGTTTGGGGTAGTGCAAAGATCTCGTCTTTTTCTAATGCACGATATTTTATTACACTTATTGATGAATGTACTCGAATGACTTGGATATCTCTTCTCCGGAATAAAAGTAAAGTAGGTACAACTTTTCAGGAATTTCACAAAATGGTGCGAACCTAATACCAACGGCACATTCATACACTTCAATCAGATAATGGTACGGAGTTCATGAATCAGATAATGGTACGGATATTGGTGTTATGATCCTCGCCATCGAAAGCTACATGTAACCCTGGATGTATTATTTCGAGAATCTGAACGCTACTATTTAGGGGGAGTTCCCGTGTCTTCTTTTCAGGGGGAAAGTAACATTGAAGAGAAGGAAGATATATTTGAATTAAAGGAAAATGAAGGGTTAAAGGAAATGAGACTAAGCTGTGATAACTTGGAATTCTGCAGACCGAAATGATCTCAGTAACGACCCCTCTATGTCTCTAGAATTACCAACGCCTACACCATTAACCGAAGAATCAACCGAGAATGTCTCTCCTCAGTCCCCTCAGATATCCCTAAATCCTATTTCTAATGAGATAAATGAAACTCCTGTCTTAGAAAATAATGTGACCAATAGGTACCCACAAAGACTAAACCGGGGAGTTCCAAGAAACAGTATGAACCTGATCCCAAAAACAAAACTAAATACCCATCAGTAACTATATCTCTACCCATAGATTATCGGAATCATATACATTTACTGTTAATCAATTATCCAATGTGTTTATTTCTAGTAATGTATGAGATGCACTAGCAGGCCCAAAATAGATCAAGGCGATGAAAGCACTCCAGAAGAATAACACATGGGAGTTATGTCAACTACAAAAAAGAAAGAAGAAAGTTGGGTGTAAATGGGTGTTCACAATGAAACTGAATGCAGATGAGAGTATTGATAGATACAAAGCAAGATTAGTCACAAAGGGATATACACAGAAGTATGGAGTGGATTATCAAGAAACTTTTGCCCCAGTTGTAAAAATGAACACCATATGGATTCTCATATCTATAGTAGTGAATCGAGACTAGGCCTTACAACAATTTGATGTCAAGAATGCCTTCCTAAATGGAGATCTTGAAGAAGTGTATATGGAATTACCACCTCGAGTTAAAACCAGACCCTGATGTGAAACTAAAGTATACAAATTAAAAAAGGCATTATATGGTCTAAAGCAATCACCCCGGGCATGGTTCGGAATATTCTCATCCACGATGAAGGAGTTTGGCTATAAGCAAAGTAATTCAGATCATACTTTGTTTATAAAACACAAAGGAGGGAAGGTAACTGCACTAATAGTATATGTGGATGATATTGTCTTAACAAGAGATGATCTAGAAGAAAGAAAGGCACTACAATAGTTTCTGGCATCGAAATTCGAAATAAAAGATCTCGGACAACTGAAGTACTTCTTAGGGATTGAGGTCTCAAGGTCAAAAATAGGGATATGTCTATCACAACAAAAATATGTGCTAGATTTATTGGCAGAAACCGGAATGCTTGCATGCAAACCGGTAGATACACCTATAGAAATGAATCACAAACTGGGATAAGTAGAAAATCAGACCCCAGCGGATAAAGGATGTTATCAACGGTTAGTTGGAAAACTAATATACTTATCACATACTAGGCCAGAGATCGCTTATGCAGTAAGTGTGATAAGTCAGTTCATGCATTCACCAGGAGAAGAATATATGGAAGCAGTATATCGGATCTTAAGGTATCTAAAAAATGCACTAGGAAGAAGACTTCTATTTTCTAAAAAGGAGGTCCAAGATATTAAAGGGTATACAGACTCGGATTGGGCAGGAAATCAGACTGGACCGAGAGCAAGTCCTGGTCACGTGAAGAAGTAAGAAGCAGAAAATGGTCGAAAGGTCAAGTGCAAAAGCAGAATAACGAGGTATAGCTTATGGTGTGAGTGAATTACTATGGATTAAATAGGTATTACAAGACTTGGAAATTGATTATGGAACATCTATGGGTCTACACTGTGACAATAAGGCAGCTATCAAAATCGTTCATAATCTTGTTCAACATGATTGTACCAAACATGTTGAAGTAGACCGACACTTCATTAAGGAAAATCTTGATCGTAAAATTATACATCTTCCATTTGTTTGGTCTGAAGATCAGCTAGCCGATATTCTCACAAAAGCAGTCTCTGGAAGGGTGTTCTATGATGCAATTGACAAGTTGGGCATGATAAATATCTATGCTCCAACTTGAGGGAGAGTGTTAAAATATGGTCGTTAATTTATAGTCGTTAATTTATTGCCGTTAAAATATGGCCATTAATTTCCAGATATAGAAATTGTGTAAAGTAGGGATAAAGTAGCTTCTATCTTTAGCTAAATTAGTCTTGTAATTACTCTATAAGTTCATTATCAATTGTAATGGAAAAAATAATCTGAAATATACGAATTTATACTTTGAACAGGAATAACATCTGCGATCCATATTGATTTTTAGGATCTTTATCTACTTGTTGTGAAGATATAATATCAAGGTCAAATCCAATTGCTAGTTTATGATTCATAATCAATCGAAAAGCAACAGGGTTTTGGAGTTAAATGAAGTCACGTGCCTTTACATTTCATCAGGCTGATCTCTATCTACAATTTTTTTAAATATGATTATTATATTTTGTTTAAATAAAAAATTAGGTTGGGTCTGACCCAACCAGATGGGTCGGCCTAGCCCAGTTGGGCCCAAAGCCCCAACTCTGCTAGAATTGGGCTGGACCGAGAGCAAGTCCAACCCGGGAATTATGCTGAAATAGTGCACTGCAGTGCAACGTGAATTATAATTCACCCAACTGTTCATGTAACAAGTGAACAATAACATGACCGATTGTGATGATGGGGTCACCGGCCGATATCGATGGGTAGAGGAGACCGAGGTGGTTCTTCCTGTGATGGTGGCGTTGGAATGGTGTCCTGTGGTGGCTGGGAGGAGCGTCAGAATGTTGCAGCTGTTGTTGCTACCGCTGGTGCTGCTTACGCCTTGACTGTGGAAAGGGGGAGAGAGAGAGAGAGAGCTGTTGTGATTGTGGAGAAAAAGAGAGAGGGAGTTGTCATGATTGTGGAGAGAGAGAGAGGGAGTTGTCATGACTGTAGAGAAAGAGAGGAAGCTGTCATGACTGTGGAGAGAGAGAAAGATTGCCAACAACGGTAGCGAGAAAGGCAACGATGATGGTGTAAAACTCGATGCCAAGGTAATATCAAGCCTAAAAACACGATGGACATTACGCGATGGACATGGTAGTAGAGTAATGTTTGAACACGATCCATTGACACTACGGTTGAGTTTGAAAATCATCTTTGTCATGCTTTTCAAACATGAGTTTGAAACTCAGTTTTCATGTGGGACCCAAAACTAAAAACCTGCTGCACAAATATTTACTAAACAGTTTGGCTCTGCGATGAGCTCAATTGCAGAACACACCGCAGAGCCAAACACCCACTAAGTTTCTAAGATACGACTAGTTCGGAAATAAATAAGATTGAACAGTCAATTTCTTCACGTCAAAAAGCAAGTCTCCTGTAATCCAAGTTCATGGAGCACACGGCAGGTCTCTACTGGCGAGAGTGGATGCTTCCACATGATTTAAGGTTAAAAAATTGTCACTTATCTTTTAGCGATTAAATATTATTGCTAACATGCTATTGTAATTTACGCAAATATAACCATTTGATCTCTGCTTGTAATCGTTGATCAACCACTGTAAAATGCCTGGAAATTTATTATCAAAAGCTATAATATTGTTTGCAATATTGCTGCTGCTTACATATTGGATCATTATACCAAAGCATGATAGGAACTAGAAAATTCAGACCTGTTTTCATAGGTATTCTGCTCTTTCAATCTCCACAGATATTTCTGAAGTAGCCGGGCAAATCTAAGGTCGCATTAGGTTCTCTGAATCATCTGCTAGGTCACATCTCTCCCTTATTGCTTTTATGTCTTCGTACACCTGAAGCATTGTCGGTCTTCGATCTGGAACAGGATCCACACATCGACATGCAACTTTCAGCAGCAGAAAGATCTCGGCATCAAATCCTCGCCCAATCAGAGACTTGTCTATCGCGCCATAAGAGCTCGAGCTGCTCAAAAGATGATCAGTCCATACATCAAGAATATTGTTTGAGGAATCAGTCATGTTCCCAGGATCCACCCGGGTTATCAACTCAAGAAGCACAACTCCAAATCCATGCACATCTTCCTTCACAAATGCCATCTCCCACAGCTCACTATTCACGGAGGAAGTGCAGGTCGAACTCATGAGCATCGCCTCTCCAAAATTTGATAACTTGGGCTGGAAATTCCTATCAAGTAATATGCATTTTGAGCTAATGTCAAGATGGATTACTCTGACTGTGTGACAGTTCTGATGAATCCATGCCAGGCCTCTTGCTAATCCGATGGCAATTTTAACCCTCACGCCCCATTCCATGACTTTTTCCGGACTTCCTTCCTTGGGATGTAGCCAATCATAAAGATTACCATTCGGCATGTATTCGTAAACCAGAAACCTCTGGTTCTGCTCAATACAAAATCCCAACAGCGGAAGTAAGTTGATATGTCTCAGCGAACCAAGTATCTTCAGCTCGGATATAAATTGTTCCTCGAGGAACTGAAAGGCATGTAGCTTCTTCACTGCAAGGACATAACCATTAGTCAATGATGCCTTGTACAGTATCCCCACCTTTCCCTGTCCGATGACATTGTTCTCACTGAAACTATCGGTTGCATCATTAAGATCTGCGTAGCTCATTCTTGTAACCCTCTTCTCCAACGTGGAAACCTGTGGATAGAAATCTCAATATATTAGTGCTGAAATACATACATACATACATACATACATACATATATACATATATACATATATATATATATATATATATATATATATATATATATATATATATATATATATATATATATATATATATATATATTGCAAATGAACCTGCTTGAAAAATTCAGGGTCTTGTGTAGGTAAAGTGTCCTGGAATTTGAAGCAAAAATTGAACTGCTTTTGCTCAAAACTTGAAAATCACAAGGAAAAACAAAAGAAGTAAAAACTAACTAATACAAAAAAATATCAATCTTAAGGAGTGGTACCTCTTTAGTTCCTTCCTCTAAGAGAGAGCTTCGTGCTTGATCATCTTCTGTAATCTTATGCTTCCTCGTTCTCATCAACATCATCATTTCTAATATTGTGATTTTCTTTTTCCTCTCCCCCGCACACACCCATGGTACACAGTAGGATGTAAAACAAATTGCAACTGAAGTTGAAAAAACTAAATAACCAATCACAAAACCACCTTTGAATGAGTAATCAAACTTTTGTTGATGACTTGAGCAATTTTTCAGAGGCTTTCCACAGAGTCCCGCGTTATTCACAAAGCTGTCATATGGAATTACAGCTCCAAAATTTGGCAGTGGCCCTGATAATTGATTGTTAGCGACACTAAAGACCTTGATCCGATCAAGCTGACCAATTTGTGTTGGGTTATTTCCGGTTAGGTGGTTGTGGTCTAGTCTTGGACTGTTTAAGAAAGAGAGATTGACAATATTTGATGGAATTTCACCAGAAAAGTTGTTGTAGGATAGGTCAAGTATAGTGATGTATGGTAGCCTCTTAGAGATGTCAGATGGAATTGGTCCCTGAAACTTATTATGTGAAAAGTCCAGGCTCATTAAGCTTGTGCAGTGCTCCAATCCAAGAGGGAACTGTCCCTTGAGCCCCAGGTCAGAGAGTCTGATGTTTAAGACTCTGTTCTCACCATCATGCCAGCATTCGACTCCCAGAAATCCACAGATGAAACCTTCTGTATTGTTGCCGAAGTCCCACGTGGTGTTTAAGTATCCATAAGGGTCGATCACAGAATCTTTAATAGATTTCAAGCAAGAAATATCAGTGGCAGTAGCAGTAGTTACGGTGAGAGTAGCTAGCAAGGAGAACATGAAAATATAAGTTCTGGGAGTTTATTGCTAAAGTATGCAAACTTGAAGAGTAATACAACTTTCCGTTCCAAATCTAAAACGACCCGATTCTTTTCATGTCGTGCTCGGTGTGCAAGAGAGAGAGACCTTGGAATGAGAAGACAGCGAGGGTGAGAATGTGATTTGAAAAGAATTTTGAGACCCTGAAACCAAAACCCACAACTTCGAAATTGTTTTGGGTACTATTCATTTTAGTCCCTGTAGTAACGTTTTCCTTTGCTCCCTGTATTTAACTTAAGAGTCTTGAGGCGGCTGGTATGGACTCTATAATTTTGACTCTCAAAACTTCAAACTGCCTTAAAATAAGAACCACACGTCGAGTCCACAAAGAACAGATGGATTGAAGTGTCAGTGTTATTTCTTGCAGTCAAAATCAAAGTTTGTGGGGCACGTAAATTGAGAATGGATGCTTCCACGCAATTTAAAATAAGAAAAATCTGTCAATGTTTGTCGCTACACTGCGGTTATGAAAATTTATTTTTATTTAATTTGATGATAGTTAAAACAAATATTAATTAAGGATTTAAATATAGGGGAAAATATGTTAGGGTGAGAAAACCTTATTCATGATGATAACTTATTACACGAAAACAGTTTTGCACTAATTATTTTTTAATTTGACCACTGCTGAGCAAACAGCAAATGGGAGTTTTGTATATTAATTTTAGCTGAATATTCCTTCAACAAAGACGCTCGCTCTTCAGCCAAAAGACTTGTCTAAATAAAATATTCAAAAATAAAATAAAATAGTTTTAATTGCTGGTAATTTATTCTCGGACACAATTATACAATATTGCTTCTTACATGTTGGTTTATGAACATGACAGAAACAGGAAACAATTGGTCCTGTTTATGGTCTTGAGAAGTAGCAGAGCGAATCTCAGGCTGCGTTTGGATCTCTAAACAATCGACCACATCACATCTCTCGGTTATTGCTTTTATGTCTCTGTACACCTGAATCATTGTCGGCCTCCGATCTGGAATGCAATCAAGACAGTTACATGCAACTTTAAGCAGCTGAAATATCTCATCATCAAATCCTTGTCCGATCAGAAACCTGTCCATGGCATCATGAAAATAAGAAGCGCTCAAAAGATGACCAATCCATTCATTGAGAATACTGTTCGAGGAAAAATCCATTCTGCTACAATCCATCCCAGTTATCAGCTCAAGCAGTACAACTCCAAATCCATGCACATCTTCCTTAACCAGCACCATCTCACAAAACTCATTAGTCATGAGCATCGCCTTTCCGAAATTCGATAGCTTGGGTTCGAAATCCCTATCAAGCAAAATACACTTTGAGCTTATGTTGAGATGCACCACTTGACCCCAGCGGCCATGGTGGAGCCTTGCCAAGCCTCTTGCCACCCCAACCGCGATTTTCAACCGCAAAGGCCATGGCAGAGTCTTCCTCCGGTGTTTCACTGAATGCATCCAGTCAAAAAGGTTCCCATTAGATGCATACCAGAAGCCTTGTATTTGATTCTACGCAGAATCCGTAAAGGGGCAGTAAGTTCTTATGCTTTAATGTACCCAATGTTTTCAATTCAGAAACAATCTGTTCCTCAAACTGGTGGAAGTCAACTATCGTCTTCACTGCAAGGAACCTACCATCAGGAAGGGTAGCCTTATACATGGTTCCCATTCGTCCCAACCCGATCTTGTTGGCTCGGCTAAAATTTGCTGTTGCATTGCTGATGACTACGAAACTCCATGGCTGAACAACATTCCCCAACTTACAAATCTGTGGAAGATGAAGAAATGAAACATGAATATGTTTATATATATATATATATTTGAAAAAACAAAAGCAACTCTATCGTCTTCTTCGTCAAAAAAATAAAAAAAAAATGATGGAATGAAAATCTTATGGGGATACCTGCTCGTTGGCTTCTGTTCTCTTCTTCTCTTGCCTTTCCATCAGAGATGCCATCATTGGTGTCTTCATCGTCATCTTGTTCCTTTTCCTCTTGTTGAGATGAGCCCAAGGCACACAATAGGACAGGAAAATAGTACAAATGGAAACAGAAGAAAATACATAACCTATCACAAGCCCACTTTTGAATGAAGAATCCCACCTTTTTGGATGTTCATGATTATCACTCCCGTAGTAGTTTTCTTGTAAAGAACTGTATCCATCGCCGGCAACACCAAGGATATGAATCAAAAGAAGAGCAAGTTTTGCCCCAGCAACAGCCATTTGTAGATGGCAAAATAAGGAGAGGAAATCAATTATGTACTTTTACTTCCTAGCAGTATTTCAAGAACGAATAGATGGAATTAGGAACTCGAAAACCGCGTCAGATATTAACTATAACTTAAAACGCGTCTTTCCTCTTCTTCTTTTGTACTGTAGAGGCAGTTGCTGACAGTGGATGCTTCCATGAGATTTCCTCCTGCATTTTAAAGAGTTTTAAAAAGCAAAAATATAATTTAAATTAAAAAGATTTAATATTTTTAGATTAATTTAATATAATAATATCAAAACTAATTTTTTTAAAATAAAATAATATCATTTTAATATTTTTTAAAACAAAAATTATTTTAAAAATCAATCTCAGAAGTAAAACATCTGTGACTGTGTGCTGTTATAATTTTTATTATTGCTAACAGTACCATTCATGTCATAAATAAATAAATAAAACATGTTATCTTAATGTTTATTCATTAGATTTCTTTTCTTCTATTTTCTTGCAAACGTTTAGTAATGTGAGGGCAGACTTGATAAGGTTTCATCATAGTTCTTGTAATTTTTTATTAAATTATTTTAGTTTCTATATTTCATTTTCATTTACAATTTGATTTTTTTATTGTTGTTTCTTGTGAAATTTATAGTTTAGTCCTTATAATAAAAGAGTTCTTAGAATTAGATCACTAAATTATTTAGTGGCCAGAGTTTTTGATTCATTACACAACTGAATGGGATTTGGTTAGATTTTGCATGTCCTGAAAGCACACAGACTTTAGTTGATGACTAAGACTTAAGGTTGATTGTTATTAGGTACCATAATCATTTTTGAAAACGTTTTTAAGCCAACCACCATTTTTCCATCTCCATTGAATGGTATGGAAACCAAGTTTTAGAACACGTAAACCACCTCAAAATGGAGAGACTAAAATGTAACTTAACCTCTGTATTCAGAATTTTCATATGGCAAGTTGTCTATGCTAGTCAGCAGATAAAACACGATGCTTCTCTGTCTTCTGTCGCTGAGAATGAAGCAACAGTGAACAATGCAGAGGTCCCAGAAGGTTACTAACGGGGTTTTTGTCAAGATTCTCTGCTGCTCTTGTGATGATTTCATGAGAAACCTCCAAGGCTCAAAAATACTTCTCTTTAAGCCTGGTAAGGCCAGTAAAGTTCGCACCCATTCGAGTTTTATTTCTTTTTTCCCTTTCTTTTTTGAATTTTTGAAGTAAAGATCGAGTCTTTTTCTCATTTCTTACAATTTTTTTGCGATTAAGGTCTTTTGGAAGTGTTTTGTTAGATGGGGTTGTTTTCTAAGATCTTGTTTCTCATCTATCTAGGAGGAATTTAGAGAAAGTGGCAAAAGATCAAAGTTCATTGTATGCCATTGTCTTACACTAATTCCACTAAGATATTCTAGTTCAAGCATGGACTACTTAATATCTTGATTTGATATTCTGAAGAAACTAAGCAATATTCAAGGGGAGGAAGTGCAGGAAGGAACAGAGAAGTTAACATTAAGCAATGGTGAGTGATGGTGAAGTAGTGAGCAACAATGGAGAGTGATCTTTAAAGACTATGTGGTTGGTCACCTTAAAGATGAGACATGAATGTGACAACTAGGTACTGCATAAAACTCAAGGTCCCAGAAACAGAATGTAAGAATGAGATTCTTGTAAGAAAAATTATCAGTCATGTGATCCCTACATGAAAGGCATAATGAAAAACCTCCAAGGCATTCCCATTGATCCACCCAAGCCTGCTTTGATCAGTTACCTTATACCCACTTGAGTTTTATCTCTGTTTCTTTTGCCTTTCAAGTAAATATTTGGATTCTGTACGCAGTTTTGGGACATGGGATTGATTTTAATGCTACTTCGAAGTGAGATTATTGGATTCTTATGCAAGTCTCGTGTCAAATTAGAGGACTGAAATGGCTAAGAGTCATGAAAGGTTGTAATTTTAAAGAGTCTAGATGAATTCATGTTGTAGAATTATTGGATTTCTTATGCGTGTTTGTGTGGTTGCTAAATTAATTGGTGACACTTGATGCTTGAATCATGCAAATGCAAATCAGGACGTACAAATTTCTAGAAAGGTAACTTGATTTCAAGAACAATATAGTCTTGATACAGAAACACAGACACTAATCGCAATTCATGATCACCAAGATGTGCCTTAATCTATTTTTAAGGTTCTGTTTATGAAATCCAGAACACTGTTTTGAGATAATAAATAGGTTTGAAAAAATAACTTCTTATTTTCTTTTCAACAATTTTCAAAATCAAATTATTGTGCTTGGAGATTGGTAAATTGAGATTTATTCAGCAATAGGGACTGTCAGCACCGGGAGCAGTTGCACTAAACAGATTGGAACCAAATGTTGGAGCAGGGGTTGAGCCAAATGCTGGAGTGGACGAAAAGCTTGCACCAAATACTGGGGCTTCACCACCAGACATCGCAGGAGTTGAACCGAATGCTGGAGTGGACGAAAAGCTGAATGCTGGAGTGGACATCGCAGGAGTTGAACCGAATGCTGGAGTGGACGAAAAGCTTGCAGTACCACATACTGGGGCTTCACCACCAGACATTGCAGGAGCTGAACCGAATCCTGTCGTAGATGAAGTAGTTGCAGCGCCTTGTGCTGTCCCAAACAGAAACCTGGGAGGCACACAACTTCGCTGACAGCAGAAACGTCCATATTTCTTACAGCACGAGCATGGGAAAGTCGTTTTGTGTCTTGGACAAGAATCAGAATGCACAAGGTGCAGACAATAGGAGCATCTAGATGTGGGCTTCCATTCATACTCAACCTTCTGATCATAACTGTAGCCTTTGTCATCCTCAATGGTGACTGAATCAGGTAACATCTTATCAAAATCCACTTCGACACAAACTCTTGCAAAGCACAGTGTCTCTCTTGATGCTGTTACTGTATCAGCAAACAAAGGTCTGCCCACCAAACTTACAACCTTGCTAAGTGCCTCGGGAGACCACAGATGCAACCTTAGATTCGGTAACTTGATCCAAATCGGTGCTGACTTCAACTCTTTGATTTCCAAGCTCATGTCACGACTCCATGGCTTCAAAATGAAAGGTTTACTACCATCGTAAAACCTTGGACCCTGACTACCCAATGCCAGCTCCTTACCACGAGCAGATTCAAAATCCAGGACAAAAACTCCTGAACCTTGTGAATATACCTTAACATTCCCACATTTTCTCCACTCCGAGTCGATTAAATTGTTGATAAACATGCTGAAAGAGGGCGGGTCGAAGGATGAGTCATGGCCTAGAAAATAAGCAACCACTGCGTTTTCCCATCTTTTAGCCTCCGACGCCACATCCTCTTCATTAACGAGAGCCAATTCCTTTCCATTCTTGGCCACAGGCTCTACGAACTTCAATTCCATCCTCTTATGCAATCTGAGGATTCAAGTGGGGTTTGATTATGTTTCAGGGCAGTACAAGACAGGAGGGATAAGATGTTTAATTGATGTTTAAGGACAAGAGAAGGGATGAAATGGAACAAATCGCAAAGAAATTCAAGAAAGTAGGTATCACAGGGCCAAGGAAAATAGAAAAGCCAGACAAAAGTAGGATCTGGAATCAAAGACGTTGCTTGGTGGGTGGGAAGACTATGGGTTCCCCGCCACGCACATGTATAAATAGGCACTCAGGTGAGTCGGAAAACCAAGCACAAAGCTTAAGTTGTACGCTTACTGATCGAAATTACAAAGACAAAGCCTGGGTTTGACGCGAACGAGTGGAGGTGGAAACGCGGAATACGGGAAGCATTTAATAATTTATAACTTGAAATTCATTTGATTTTGTCTCGCACTCTGTTTCACCACCCAAAGACGGTTTGCCAGGCGTTTTTTAAACGATATAGTAAAATATTTTTATTTTTTATTTTAAATTAAATTATTTTTTTATATTTTTAAATTATTTTGATATGTTAATATGAAAAATAATTTTTAAAAAATAAAAAAATATCATTCTACTACTTTTCTAATCGAAAAATATTTTAAAAAACAAGTCAATAAAGAAAATATTCCTCTAAGTTAATTCCTTGATTTTGTTTGTTTTTAGATTTGAAAATTTATTTTTTATTTATCTGCTTTAAATGATTTTTTTTAATATTTTATATCATTTTAATATATTGATATTAAAAAAATAAAAATAAAATTATCAAACAGCTTGGAAAATAGAATTCAAGCTCCATGACTAAACTGCCAAACATCCAAATACTAGGGACTAAAAAGATAGCTTATCCTTAAAATCGCCCAGCAAAACATCACTTCTGTGACCAGTCGTCCAAATTGTCCATTACCAAACCACTCTCCTCCTGTCTACATTACTGAGACAAACTGAAGCGACAACTGTGAAGTGAAAAATGGAGAGTGGTGATGGTGAAGTTGTGAGCAACAAGCAAGTGATCTTCAAGGACTACGTGCCTGGTGCTCTTAAAGAATCAGACATGTACATCACTACCAGTACTATCAAACTCAAGGTCCCAGAAGATTGTACTAACGGTGTTCTTGTAAAAAATCTTTACTTGTCTTGTGATCCTTACATGAGAAACCGAATGAGAAAACTTCAGGGCTCTTATATTGCTCCCTTGAATCCTGGTTCGGTGAGTTACCTTAGGCCCATTTGAGTTTTATTTTTAGCATGTTTTGAAGTAAAGATTGAGTTTTTCAGTTTGTTTCAAGAATTGAGTTTTTTTTCATTGATTTTGTGAAATGGTTTTGTTCTCAACTGTACAATGAAGTGGAAAGTATGTAGCTTCTGTGGATGTTTCGTGTAAATTTACATGCTTTGAAGTAGATGGAAATTATGGAGAGAATAGCTTGCTTTAGCTCATAAGCTAATAGATATTGTTGTTTGTGTGTTACTGAAGGTAGATGTCACTTTTTTTTTTGCTTGGAATTTGTATGAATGTAGCCTGTAAGTGGGCGTGGAGTGGCTAAAGTTTTGGATTCAAGGCATCCGGATTATAAAAAGGGGGACTTCATTTGGGGATTGACTGGATGGGAAGAGTATAGTCTGATTACAGCAACAGAGACGCTATTTAAAATCCATGACAAAGATGTGCCCCTTTCCTATTATATTGGAATTCTAGGTAAGCCTTTTGGGGTTTGTAGCTGTTCTTTTTACGAAATCAGATCATTGTTGGTGCTAATAAATGGATTGAAATTTTTTATATTGTAACTGTTCTATTTTTGTTTGATTTTTTGAGAATTATAGAAAACCAAACTATTGTGTTTGGAACTCTGTAAAGTTTGAGTTATCGAATGGGGTTTGGGAAGCTTACATTTGTTATGATTATGTTGATCATGATATGTGGCTTAAGAGAAGTGAGACCCACTTCTTATAGTGTGCATGGTGTAGGCCTGTTATTGATTCTTCTAGTCATGTCAGGTTATTGATTTGCTGGCTAAAATGTGATACACTGCGTCCTGATAGTAGACATGCTTGCCTTTTATTACCTCTTCAGATGCTTCTTTGTTTTGATTCAGAAAATGATTTCACGATACTGGCTGTTGTTAATCAACCTTTTGAGGTTTAGAAGGCCATGTGGCAGTTCTTAACCTCACGAGGTTAAGGGCAACTAGAGTGAGACACTGCTGTTATAGATATTACCGTAACTATCATTGGTTTCCATAATGGTCTCTTCTTCTAGGAATGCCGGGTTTGACTGCTTATGCCGGCTTCTATGAAATATGCTCTCCTAAGAAAGGGGAGTTTGTTTTCATATCAGCAGCCTCTGGTGCAGTTGGTCAGCTTGTTGGGCAGTTTGCAAAGTTGTTAGGTTGTTATGTTGTTGGGAGTGCTGGAAGCAAAGACAAGGTATGTCTCCTTAGTGAATGTTTATGGTTATTTGTATTTTTCCTACTTTATTTGGCACTGCTTCTTGGTCTACTCTGATGCTGTTGCTTTTCAAAGTCTGGAACAAAATAAAACTGGAATTGCGAACCTGCTCGAAAAATAAGTTACAAAAGACTAACATGCTCATAGCTATTTAGAAAGCTGGTTGGCAGCTGCCAAATTGCAAGCAAAATATATTAACTGAAGAGCCAGAAAAAGATGCACATGAATGTTCTATTTGACAGGTTCCTGGGAATTTCAGTGTCACACAAAACTTAGGCACCAAGAAAAGGGCGGTGTTTCTTGCATCCAAATTTATTCTTCTCTTGTAAGCTTACTCTTCTAATAATGTACCAATGAGGTACTAAATTTATAAGTAGCCTACAAGTAAATGCATTCTAATCAGTTTCCAAAAAACATCTGAATAGCCTAGAAAACATTTTTTTTCGTTAGACAGATTTACAGAAAACACCAGCATTTGACAAAGATTTTACACCCATTTGTCCATACAAAATTTTAAGGTTATTCCTTTTGTTGTTAGGAATTTTCTGCCGTTCCAGTACTTGCAAGTTGCAATGAAAAAGTATCTGGACTAACATTTCCTTTTACAGTACTTTGTCTATTTCATGGTTAGAAGCTTGTAAAAAATCTTGACTGAATTTAGGGATAAAGTTTTGTTAGACAAGAATATTGTTTTTCACTTGATTTTTTTTTCAGTCTGAATTTTGGATAAAAGCAGGAATAGCATGCAGTTCAGTAAGTGAGAGACATGGTGCTGAGTAGTGCTGTAGACTGTCCTGAATCTATTCTGATTACATATGTTCATGGTCTGCGTTAACTCCCTAGGCTTCCCATTGCTATTTCCAATATTGTATATGTTTTCCTTTTTCATGCATGACAAAGGAGGTAAACTCGCTTGTTATCAGAGGATCAAATGGCTCTCCCTTCGTGTCATGGAAGCAAGTTCAAATGATAATTGCCATCCTAGTATTTATTCTTCTGTCAAAGTGGAGCATGAAATCTCATTAATTAGCTTCTGTTTTTATTTTTGTTTTCTTGACCTTCATTTTTGCTGTTCTCCTCTCATTTCTGTAATATAAGGTTGATTTGTTGAAGAATAAGTTTGGCTTTGATGATGCTTTCAACTACAAAGAAGAGATGGACTTGGATGCAGCTTTGAAAAGGTTAGCGGTGCAATTTGCTTAAACTGGAACTGTAGTACTAAATTGGAACCCCGCAAAAAAAAAAAATTGGAAACAGCTGTAAGATGTGAGGAAAAAAACATGTAACATCTGTTTCAAGCTGTGAAAGAAGGCATCTTAAACTGGTTAAAGAAAGAGTTGGTGGATTTGTATGGTCTGCTTTATTGCCTTGGAACTCCTATTCACTGGGTCATGGTAAGGGATTCATATGATATTCCAGTGGTGTAAGGGAGTTTAGTTTTTTATGTTTATGGCTTTTAGTCAGCATAGGTAACCTAGGCCACTTGGAATTTCTATAGTGCTGCTGATCTATTTAGTTGGTAAACCACAATATTTATCTTTTTAAATCTCCTTTTCAAGTTATATAAGGGTAAAATCTTAAAACCAATTTTGCTCAATCATTTTGGCAGGTACTTTCCTGATGGTATTGATATTTACTTTGAAAATGTTGGAGGAAACATGCTGGATGCAGTACTACTCAACATGAGGCTCCGTGGGCGAATTTCTGTATGTGGAATGGTCTCACAATACAATCTCGAGCAGCCCGAAGGTGTTCATAACTTGATTTCTCTTGTGCCGAAAAGCATTCGTATGGAGGGGTTCCTGGTCTATGATTACTTTCACCTGTTCCCAAAATATCTAGACATGGTTCTGCCTTACATCAAACAAGGAAAGATTGTGTATGTGGAAGACACAGCAGAAGGCCTTGAAAATGCCCCAGCAGCTCTAATTGGACTCTTCAATGGCCGCAATATTGGAAAACAAGTGGTTGCAGTTTCTCGTGAATGACTCTTTTAACACCTGCATTTTACTTCAATCATGTTCATGGCTGTTTGTCGAAGCATAATTCTTGGATACACACCCAAATACTTTTGAAAACCAGGTGCCGTCACTGCGATACCTCCAACTATTTCTCGTCATATCTTTAATTAAAGATAGTTGAAGTTATGTATTAGTATTGACATGTATTCTTATTGCCATGAATTCTATACTAGCTTCTTCTGGTTGATATTATGGGACAAACCATATTGGATTCTGAAAAAGGTAGAAATTCTGAAAGACCAAGAGAATGTGTGTTGATCAAGAAGAGACCTGGGTTTTGAGGCAATGATGGAAATGAGAAGGATCTGTATGTATATTGGATGGATTAATTTCATCAAACACATAGATTTAGTTCTCACAGAAGCTGTGGTCGACTAAAATAAGTACAACATTGTTTCCAACAGTAATAATACGAGGGCATGGATTCCATTCGCACTGAATCTCTTGCCGACTGAGGTTTCTGTTCTTATTTTCGATATAAACTGCATATGGTGGCTTTGTGACATGGTTGTCAAAATCGTGATTTTGACACGACATGGAAGGGGCTTCGAAAACTCGGATCGTAAGATCGTACCTGAATTTTTCCGTACAAAAATCGTAAAATCACAGCTAAAATCGTGTAGGTAGAAAAATTGTAAAATCGTAAGTAAAATATTTCTGAATATAATATAACATAATTATGGCTATAAAACATCAAAAAAATTTAAATAGTGTATATATGACTTTTTTGTTGATGTGTTCTCCAATGATAAAAACTATTTTGGAGAACCATTTTTTATCTTATTTTAAGTAAAGTTCAATTATTTTATATATAGTTTAATTATACAATTAATTATATAATTAATAGGAGTAAGTTATATAATTAAATAATTGCTTTTGAAAAACCCTCTAACAATAAAATTATTATTTTTAATTATATTTAAATTAAAAAAATGAATTTAAATATAATTAAAAGACCCACAATATTTGAGATTTGAAATTTAAACTACTTATTTTATGTTTTTCAAGTAATTGTATATTTTTTTATGGTTGTTGTATTTGAAATTAATTAATGTTATTTATTATCTTAAATTAATAGGATTTTTTTAAAATTATTTTTTATGCTAACTATTTTTTATGCTAATTATTATTATTATTATTATTATTATTATTATTATTATTATTATTATTATTAGTATAAACCCCCAGATTATTATTATTATTATTATTATTATTATTATTATTATTATTATTATTATTATAACCCCTCCCCCCTTAGAAACCTACTTTATTATTATTATTATTATTATTATTATTATTATTATCATTATTAATAATTTATAACCCCCCAAAGTAACATAACCCTAAATCCCTTCTCCCACGCCGCCGCCCTCATCTCCTCATCCTCTTCTCCATTTTTTTTCTTTCTCCTCATCCTCTTCTCCTTTTCTCTCTTCCTCCTCATCTCCTCATCCTCTTCTCCATTTTTTTTTCTTGGCTCCATTCGAAATTTTGAATTAGCTTTTGAACCGGCGGCAGAATAAGCAGATCGTAAAATCGGACCGATTCGGTCCTATTTTATGATTTTGACCGAGTTTGACCAAAATCGATTTTTCTACCCGAGTTGACAAGGCTTGATGAGTTGACTCGCAAAATTGTATGATTTTGCGAGTCAACTTGCGATTTTGATAACGATGATTTTGCGAGTCAACTTGCGATTTTGATAACGATCCCATCTACTTCATCACAAATTCTTGGAGAGGAATGTCTCTCAATTGAGACAATTACTCTGTCAGCCAAAAAAAGCTTGGCGAGACTCTAGCAATCGTTGACAGTATGCAGACCATAAATGAGAATTCAAGTTGGGAATGTAAACCAAAAGAGCCGCTGAAAATGGTAAATGCAGTTCAAATTGGGAAGATGATGAAAATGATCTATAAACAATTTGATCCAAGAAAAGAAAAATATAATCATGACTGAGTTTCATTAGTTGACAGCACTAACGTGTCTCAAATTTCAATTCTTTTTGATTGACCGGCAAGCATCACTAGAATGTCCACACTCCAAAATACAACTACAAGACTGGTTTTGTAAGCCAAAAGTTGATTCATTTACATAATGTATGTATGTATGTATGTATGTATGTATGTTAGGTGTGGTGATTTTTTTTAATATACAACTCATTTAATACAAAAAAGCCACTATCAAAAAACAAATCTTGCATGGTTTTCCTTCCTGTTTTAGTGAATTCCAAAAAATAAATAATCAAGCAACACCTGACATCTTAAAAGGATGGTAACCCAGTGTGATTATGATTTGAATTAAACAAAGCAGGGCCCATTTAACCTCTAGTTAATCTAGTGGCATTTCAGTAGAATATAAGAAAAGTAAGGGCAAAATTAAAAGAAGGGCAAAACCCCCCCTACTTCTCAATTTCAAATCAAACCAGTCACCATCATTCAATTTCTCCCTCTTTAGGTTTAGATCACACAGATTGCACTTTCTCTGCTCAATTCTATCACCAAATGAACCAATCATCATCAAAAACCCACAGCCAAAAATGTACATCTGCAGCATTACCAGAACAACCAACCAAGACTCAAAGGAGAAAGAAGCAGCAGCATCATCAGCCAAGTTTTAGAAGAAACCCACTTCAAGATCTCAACAATGGTGGCATTGACAGCTCCAGCATTGATAATAGCAGCAATGGTTCTTCTTTATCCTCCATTGAAGCTCCTAGGGGCTGTCTCAGGTTTTTTCTCTCTCACTCTTCTTCCTCTTCCAGTTCTGCAAAAACCCCTTTTAGTAGTAGTAATCAAAGAATGACAAAATTAAAGCCCTCGAGAACTCCTAAGTCAGCTCCGAGTATGAAACCCACTAAGGAGACCGCTTCAAGACAGAGACTTTTTGAGAAACCCATTTCGAAAAAGGTGGAGAAGGGGAAGAGAAACCATCCTCCATGTCTGTACCAGTGGCAATCTGGTAAAAAACGCACTTCTTCTAGGAATGAAGTTGGTGATTCTAAAGTCTCTTCCTTTTTGGAGTCAAGTGGCAGTCTTGTGAATAATAAGCTAAAATCTGAGCCTGGAGAGTTGAAAAAGGTGTTAATCGATGGAGTTTTCGAGGGTAGTGGAGCAAATTCGACTCCTTTGTGTAAAGCGGGAAGCGGGTCTGGTTTGAATTTAGGAGTTGATGGTAATGTTATGAATGATGATTGTCATGAGAAACCATCAGCCTGTAAAGCTGAGTCAAACTCGACAAATAGCAATACCAAGACCCCTCCAGTTCAGCCCTCAGTTTCACCAGAGATACAATGTGGGTCATCTATGAACTTAATGACAGTGAAAACGATTACTCCTGCTACTTGTTATGCTGCTGGTCATGTTGTGTCTGGGGTCACTGACAAGAGGAAGTGTAGGCCTAGAGGGATACTCGCCGGAGGAGAAGCTAAAGCTCTTGGTAGTTTTGATAGCGATGATGGTATCGAACAAGTGAATGATGAAGGGCTTGTCGAAAACTCTGCTGTTTCTATGTTGCCTTTGCCTATTGACGCATCAATGCATTGGCTTTTATCACCTCCTGATGAGAACGATAAGGTTCAGAAGGAGAATTATCGAAAAAGGTCATGCTGTTTTAAGAGATTGGAGGAGCCTGCCATACACAACTCACCTGCTACACCTTCATCTGGCTATGATGTTTTTTCACCGGATTTGTGCAATACCATTGCGAACAGAAGTATCTCTATTGTCAGTACTGGGAGGAGAGGCGCTTCTTTGCTATCTCCCAGTGAGCTCCCTGTCCCTCAGTTTCAAGGATTTCTGGGAACTCCTTTATGCGATAACTTTCCTGTTTCATCTTTAGAAGAAGAGACGGAGAATCAGCATTGCACTGATGCAGAGAATTCTCCATTCTCCATGGGCTCGTTGGGTAGTGGTAATATAATTCAAACTCCCCAATCTGATTCTAGCTGTGATAGACGAGCTGGTGTGTCTTGGTTACAAGTAGATGGTAGTAGAAAGAAATGTAACTTCGATTCTGATCTCAATTCAGTGGCTGAACAGTTTCAGATGACTAGTTTATCTCCCATGAGCCATGCGTCAGTATGGGATCCAACCAATTCAAGTTTCCGGTTTGATTCTCTGACCATGTCATCCTGTTCTGTCGATCTTTCCAAGTTTCACAAAATTTTGGCAGATCAGAATTCTTTGTTTTCTAATTCTACAATCGAGAATGTATCACAATCTCAGATGAGAATATCTTGGAGGGAAGGGTTGGCGAGTCGTATATTTGAGATGGATGAGTTTGACTGTTGCAGATACTTGTCTGATGAAGAGGGTGATGACAATGTCTGCAATATTGATTGCTTAAAATCTCATTATAGTCCTCAGCTCAACGTTGATGCCGCAACTGATCACATTTCAATTAACGGTATTGGATCTACTGAATTTGTAAAGAAGGAACAGGGTACAGGTGGCAAAACCAAGGATGACCTCCCTTCTCAGCCACCATGTTCATGTGCAGAGTCCATAAGCACCGATGGAGATGGTCTTGTCCGTTCAGATGATTCAGATTGGACCCTATGCTACAAGAACCATTTGTTTCAAGCATAATTCCTCTACTTTGTTATTTAATTCAATTAGAGAAAATCCGACTAACCTCAGCTCAAAAGTGGCTCTTAAGGATCACTGTTGTACTCTACTTGTTCCAAAATTTGTACTTCAACTGTATCTCTTGATTTTCTTTGTTTGAATATTGTTATTCATTATGTTATCTATTTCCACACTATATTCCACTGCTAAATTGTTGAAAACATAGATCTATTTTGATGTTTTGGACCTCAGCAATATATGTTCTCTTCTTGTTCATAGCTTTTTTTTCCTACTTGTTTTAAAAGGAGTTAGAAGACATAGCAGCATAGCATAGGAAAAAAAAGCTGGTGAACATAGGTTGGGAGATCTGTTTGACATACCATGATTGTGTATTGTTACTGGTTGGCCAGAAAGATGAATCAACCTTTCAGTTTGAAAGGTATAACAGAACAATTTGAAAATACCAAGTTGTGCCATCTCAAAATAGGTAAAAATATCTATTAAAATGAATCATGTGCTGGATACAGCATTAGCTATTACTAAATATAGCAATTGAATGTATTACAGAAATGTTTTACAATTTAAATTACAGAGCACGTTGCCAGGGCCATGAGTTTGATGCTAAATTTTTCTAAAAAGTACTGGTCAAATGAGTTGGTGGTAGAAGGTTTATAACTAGGAGGTTTAAAATTCACAAACCAGTTTCTGATCTCTGGATGTTCTGAGGAGTAATGATTCAGAGATAAAAAATGGGAAACTGTGTTAGATGAAAAGATCATGTTGTGGCATTCAAGGAATGGCAAATAGAAGAGCTATGCCTGTGAGTTGTCATTTGAACACGTTTGAGATAAAGTTGTCAATATCATTTCGGTTGTTGCTTTGTTTTTTTCAATTGGAATGAAATTTTTTTTGGTTTTGGTTTCAGAGCATTTCGCACGCCGTTTCGAGGTTATGTTTCTGACATTCGATGATGCTTGAAGTAAGCATCTTACAAAGTCTACAAATCAATACTTTGGAGATGATTATCCAATAAATATATTACTTCTATGAGTAACACCTAAGCTGATATATCTGAGGAAACCTGCACCTGAATAACCTTGAAACTGTCTAAATAACACCTAAAGTTTGGCCCTTGAACAATGACATTCTAGTAGACTCGGTCTAAATATACTTAAAAATGATCGTTTGGAAGATTATCCAGCTCTGTCATTATAGCCCTTTTCTTTTCCCTCTGGAATATGCAGATCGCACCTTCGATCTGAGATTTCAGTACCGGACCAGATCAAATATGATTCAGGTACTTGATGAATGAGGGAGTTTTTTCTAGTAAATGATTGAAAGAAAATAATAAACAAGAAAACATGGCTTGAAGTTTCTGTTTGGATGATTTTGCATTAGTTGTACTTCGAGATGGTGATCCTACAAAAAAAGTCAAATGATTAAGCTTATCTAGTAGTTGCCATGTCGTGTAGAAGTCAAAGGTAAACTCTCTCAAGAATCAGACCCTGATTTGGTTTCTAGGGATTCCATTTTTCTGCAGGCATACTCGCCTCTTAAGTCGACAAAATGCATAGTATTTTGTCAGTATCATTCATGATGTTAGAAGATAAAAGAAATGACCTTGATACTCCTATATTATGCTTGTTCGAACCAAATCAACTTGGATTATCATAGAGCAATAGCTAATCATTATAAGTATATCTAGAAATGGAATATTAAAGGAAACAAAGAATTAGCAGCCAGATATGCAAGAAGTGGAATGTTTTTGCTAGTTTAGCAGAGGAACTGCAGTAGAGCTTGTTTTCTGGTGACAGAGCTTGTTCTTAACTTGGATTTTGTCGTGTGAGAATCGCTTGCCAATTGAGACCTCATTGGCAAGATAACAAATTATTTACACAAAACTTGACGAGGTCAGCAAAAGGAAGATATAATCCTTTAGTTTATTTTTCACTTCAAAGAAAAGGAAAGAATGTTTTAGAAGAAATATCAAGGTCTTGTTGATGTCATCTATACTCTAATGAACAGATTTCTTTATCTTGCTTGTTCAATGTCATTGCCATATCACTATTGTGTGGTTTTTAACTGATTTTTCTCTGCTTTTATTATAATTTATTCTGATGATGATGATGATCTGATGGAGAGATTAGAATATGAGAAAATTTGTTTTGTTTCCTTCTGCTTCTGAAAGTCTAAAATACAAATAGACGTGTTGGACTTTATAATATCCCCACATAGAAAGAAAAGGTGGGGGGAGGTGTATATAACACCCACACCCCACCCCATCAAACCCTAAACTCCAAACAATTCATTTGTTGTTCCATTCATCACAAGGGAAAAGGAAGAACCAGACAAAAAGCAGAGAGGGGAAGAGGTGCTTTGATGGAGGGACTCATTCCTTTGGTCTACAAAGCTTTCACGAAGAACAAAACTCGGAGGCAATATGAACGCCTTTCAGTTGGCGCCGGGCTAACTTACAACATTCCAGATTTCTACACTCATGAGGCACCTAAAAGTGGGCTACATTTCCAACCATCTATAGAGAACACTAATGCTCAGGAAAAAGGTCATCGGAGATTTTGGTCTGTTCATGAAGATTTCTCAGGTGGGTTTTCGTCACCGGCAGATCGTTCCATAACTCCTGCTTCTCGTCGATTTAGGGGGTGTTTGTCACTGCGTTTTTGAAAAACTTGGTGTTTTGTTTTTAGAATAATTTTTAAACAATAAAAAACCACACTTCCAAATTGGCGTAGCTTGTGAAATTCAGGAGCAAGAGAGTTTAGCCCAGTGTAACAAGTGCCTAGATGAGGTCACTTCTGGCATCAAATGTCGCAAGCTCTCGATCCCTTTTTATATATTTA
>CM055442.1:1987781-2006175 GCA_029228465.1 Salix viminalis
CTAGGCCCTGGGCCTGGGCCTGGGCCCTGGGCCTGGGCCCTAGGCCCTGAGCCTGGTGAGCCCTGGGCCCTGGGCCACTGGGCCACAGGCCCTCAGACCTAGGCCTGGGCCTAGGCCTAGACCCTAAGACCTGAGCCTAAGGCCCTAGACCTAAGCCTGGGCCTCATTTCAGGCCTGGGCCTAGGCCCTCAGACCCTAGACCCTGAGCCCTAAGGCCTAAGACCCTAAGACCCTGGAGCCCTAGACCCTGGAGCCCCTGGGCCCTAAGGCCCTAGGCCCTGGGCCCTAGGCCCTGGGCCTAATTTTCAGACCTCAGACCCTGGGCCTGGGCCTTCCGGCCCCTGACCCCTAAACCCCAGACCCCTAGGCCCCTAGGCCCTGAGCCCCTAGACCCCTAGGCCCCTAGGCCCCTGGGCCCTAGGCCCTCAGGCCTCAGGCCACTGGGCCTAGGCCCTGACCACAAACCCCTAGACCCTAGACCCTAGACCCTGAATCCTAGACCCTAGACCCTAAGAACCTGGGCCTAAGACCTAGACCCCTAAGACCTAGACCCTAGGCCCTAGACCCTCAGACCCTAGACCCTGGGCCCTCAGACCTAGACCCCTCAGACCCTAGACCCCTGGGCCCCTAAGGCCTGACCCCTGACCCTGACCCTGACCCCTAGGCCCGACCCCTAATTGACCCCTAGGCCCTGAACCCCTCAAACCCCTGACCCCTCAGACCCCTAGACCCCTAGACCCCTAGGCCATTCAGGCCCTGACCCCTCGACCCCTGACCCCTTTGACCCCTCTTTGACCCTGACCCTAGACCCTGGGCTAAGACCCTAGACCCTGGGCCCTAAGACCCTAGACCTAGGCCTAGACCCCTAGACCCTAGACCCTAGACCTAGACCCTAGACCTAGACCCTAGACCTAGACCCTAGACCTAGACCCTAGATACTAGACCCTAAGACCTCAGACCCTCAGACCTAGACCCTAGACCCTAGACCCTAGACCCTCAGACCCTAAGACCCTAGACCTGCCGACCTAAAACCCCTAAACCCCTAAACCCCTAAACCACAAACCCTAAACCCCTAAAACCCTAAGGCCCTAAACCCCTAGGCCCTAGGCCACTGACCCTGAGCCCTAGGCCCTAGGCCCACTAGGCCCTAAAGCCACAGAGCCCTCAGGCCCTAGAGCCCTAGGCCTGGGCCCTAGGCCCTGGAGCCCTGGGCCTGGGCCTAGCCTAAAGACACCAGGCCTAAGTACAGAGCCCTAGGCCCTGAGCCTAGGCCCTAGGCCTAGGCCCTAGACCCTAGGCCTAGACCCTAAGGCCCTAGAGCCTAGGCCTAGGCCCTTTCAGGCCCTAGGCCTGAGCCCTGGGCCTAGGCCCTCAGGCCACAGGCCTGGGCCCTGAGCCACCTAGGCCCTCAGGCCCTGGAGTCCCTAGGCCCTAGGCCCTAGGCCCTAGACCCTGGGCCCTAGAGCCCTAGGCTGAGACCTAGCCCCTAGGCCTAGACCCCTGGGCCACTGTTTCAGGCCCTAGGCCCTAGAGCCCTAGACCCTAGACCTAGGCCTAGGCCTAGAGCCCTAAGGCCCTAGGCCCTAGGCCCTGAGCCCTAGGCCCTAGGCCCTAGGCCTAGGCCACTCAGAGCCACTGAGCCCTGAGCCCTAGGCCACAGGCCCTGGGCCTGGGCCCTAGGCCTAGGCCCTAGGCCACTGGAGCCCTGAGGCCTGAGCCCTAGAGACCCTGCAGCCCTAGGCCTGAGGCCCAGGCCCTAGGCCCTCGGGCCCTAGGCCTAGGCCCTGGAAGCCTGGGCCCTAGGCCCTGGGCCTGAGCCCTGAGCCCTAGGCCTGGGCCTAGGGCCCTGAGCCCTAGGCCTGAGCCACGGGCCCTAGGGCCTGAGCCTGGGCCTGAGCCCTAGGCCTGGGCCCTGAGCCTGGGCCTGGGCCTGGGCCTGGGCCTGGGCCTAGGCCTGAGCCTGAGCCTGGGCCCTGAGCCTAAGGCCACTGGCCTGGGCCCATGGGCCCTGGGCCCTGGAAGCCTAAGGCCTAGGCCCTGGAGCCCTGAGGCCTGAGTGCTGGTACTGAGGCCTGGGCACTGGGCCTGGGCCCTGGGCCTGGAAGCCTGGGCCTCAGGCCTGGGCCTGGAAGCCACAGGCCCTGGAGCCTGGAGCCTGGGCCCCAGGACACTGAGGCCTGGGCCTAGATTTTGCAGGCCTGGACGCCTAGGCCCTCAGGCCCTAGGCCTGCGACGCCCACAGGCCCTAGGCCTAAGGCCACAGGCCCTGGGCCTGGGCCTAAGGCCCACAGAGCCTGGGCCTGGGCCTAAAGCCTGGACGCCTGGAGCCCTGGGCCTAAGGCCCTGAGGCCTAGGCCCTAGGCCCTGGGCCCTGGGCCCTAGGCCTGGGCCTAAGTAGGGCCCTGGGCCTGGGCTCCTGGAGCCCTGGGCCTAGGCCTAGGCCACTAGAGCCCTGGGCCCTAGCCTAGGCCCTGGGCCTGGGCCTAGGCCTAGGCCCTAGGCCACAGGCCCTAGGCCCTGGGCCTGGAGCCCTAGGCCCTAGGGCCTAGGGCCTAGGCCCTGGGCCTAGACCCTGGGCCACTAGGCCCTGGGCCCTAAGGCCCTGGGCACACTGGGCCTGGGCCACTGGGCCCTAAGGCCCTAGGCCCTGAGCTAGGCCCTAGGCCTAGGCCCTGGGCCCTACAGGCCCTGGACCCTTAGGCCCTAGGCCCTAGGCCCTGGGCCCTGGGCCCTGGGCCTACTAGGCCCTGGGCCCTGGGCCCTGGGCCTAGGGCCTAGGCCTGGGCCCTGGGCCCTGGGCCCTGGGCCCTAGGCCTGGGCCCTGGGCCTAAGGCCTGGGCCCTGGGCCACAGGCCCTGGGCCTGGGCCCTGGGCCCTGGGCCTAAGGCCTAAGGCCCTGGGCCCTGGGCCCTGGGCCTGAGCCCTGGGCCCTGGGCCCTCAGGCCTGGGCCAGGGCCAGGCCTGGGCCCTGGGCCTGGGCCCTAGGCCTGGGCCCTAGACCCTCAGGCCCTGGGCCTGGGCCTGGGCTAGGCCTGGGCCACCTGGGCCCTGGGCCCTGGGCCTGAGACCCTGGGCCTGGGCCTCAGGGCCCTGGGCCTGGGCCCTGGGCCTGGGCCACTGGGCCCGCTGGGCCCTGGGCCCTGGGCCCTGGGCCCTGGGCCTGGGCCCTAGACCTGGGCCTGGGCCTGGGCCTGGGCCCTGCAGACCTGGGCCTGGGCCTGGGCCTGGGCCCTGGGCCCTGGGCCTGGGCCTAAGGCCTGAGGCCCAGGGCTGGGCCTCAGGGCCTGGACTGCCTGGGCCTAGGGCCTGGGCCCTGGGCCCTGGGCCCTGGGCCCTGGGCCTGGGCCCTGGGCCCTGGGCCCTGGGCCCTGGGCCCTAGGCCCTGGGCCCTAGGCCTGGGCCTGAACCTGGGCTAGGGCCCTGGGCCCTGGGCAGCCCTGGGCCTGGGCCCTAGGCCTAGGGCCCTAGGCCCTAGACCTAGACCTAGACCCTGGGCCCACAGGCCTAGGCCCTAGACCCTGGGCCTGGGCTAGGCCCTAAGACCCTGGGCCCTAGGCCCTGAGCCCTAGGCCTAGACCCTAGGCCCTCAGACCCTCAGACCCTAGGGCCCTAGGCCTAGACCCTAGGCCTAAGGCCCTAGGGCCCTGAGACCTAGGCCCTAGACCCTAGGCCCTAGGCCTAGACCCTAGACCTAAGACCCTGGGCCTGGAGCCTAAGGCCCTAATTTCAGGAGCCCTAGGCCCACTAGACCTGTAGGCCCTGGGCCTAGGCCTAGACCTCAGGCCCTAGGCCCAGGCCCTCAGGCCTGGAGCCCTAAGACCCTGGGCCCTGGGCCTAGATTTTCAAGATACTGAGCCTCAGGCCCTAAGACCCTAAGACCCTAGACCTCAGACCCTGAATACACAGACCCTAGACCCTAGGCCCCTAAAACCCTAGGCCCCTAAACCCTAGACCCTAGACCCCTCAGACCCTAGGCCTGACCCTAGGCCTGAACCCTAGACCCTAGGCCCCTAGGCCTGGGCCCTGAGCCCCTAGACCCTGGGCCCTAGGCCCCAGACCCTAGGCCACTCAGGCCTAGACCTAGGCCTAGGCCCTAGGCCTAAGGCCCTCAGGCCTAGACCCACAGGCCCTCAGACCTAAGACCCTAGGCCCTAGACCCCTGGGCCTAGGCCCTGGAGCCTAATTCCCTCAGAGCCCTGAGCCCTAGACCCTAGGCCTAATTTAGACCCTCAGGCCTAAGACCCTAGACCCTGGGCCCTGAGCCCTAGATGGAGCCCTGGGCCCTAGACCCTAGACCCTCAGACCCCTAGACCCTAGACCCTAGACCCCTAGACCCTCAGGCCTGGTTTCAGACCCTAGGCCCTGGGCCCTCAGGCCTAAGGCAGACCTGGGCCTGGGCCTAGGCCCTAGGCCTGGGCCCTAGGCCCTGGGCAGGCGAGCCACTGGTGCAGGCCCACAGGCCCATAAGGCCCAGGCAGGCGCCTGGGCCCTAAGGCTGCTAGGCTAGGCCTGGGCAGGAGCCCTAGGCCTAGGCCCTGGGAGCCCTGAGCCCTGGGCCCTAAGGCCCTGGGCCCTAGGCCCTGGGCCCTGGGCCTGAGCCCTAGGCCTGGGCCACTGAATACTGAGCCCTGGGCCTGGGCCCTGGGCCCTGGAGCCTGGGCCACAAACCCTAGGCCCTAGACCTAGACCCTGGGCCTGGGCCCTAGGCCCTAGGCCCCTCAGGCCCTCAGGCCCTAATTTCAGGCCCTGGGCCTGGGCCCTGGGCCTAAGGCCTGGGCCTGGGCCTGGGCCTGGGCCTAGACCCTGGAGGCCTGGGCCCTCAGGCCTAATTTTGGGCTGAATTTCAGACCCTAGACCCTGAATGGGCCCTGGGCCATGGGCCCTGGGCCCTGAACCCTAGACCCTAAGACCCTAGGCCCTAGGCCCTGGGCCCTAGACCCTGAACCCTGGGCCTAGGCCTCAGGCCTAGGCCCTGGGCCCTGGGCCCCTAGGCCCTAGGCCCCTGGGCCCTAGGCCCTAGGCCCTCAAGACCCTGGGCCTAGGCCCTAGACCCTGGGCCACAGGCCCTAGGCCCTGGGCCACAGGCCCTAGGCCCTAGGCCTATTTTCAGACCTAGACCTAGGCCACTGGGCCCTGGGCCTAGGCCTAGGCTGAGACCCTGGGCCCTGGTGCAGGCCCCTAAGACCTAGACCCTGGGCCCTAAGACCTAGATACAGGCCACTGAATACCAGGCCCTAGGCCCTGGGCCTCAGACCCACAGACCCTAGACCCTAGACCTAGACCCTAGACCCTAGACCTAGGCCCTAATTTACAGACCCTGGAGCCCTAAGGCCCTAGACCTCAGATACTAGATACAAGACCCTAATTTTCAGACCCTAGACCCCTCAGACCCCTCCTAAGACCCAGGCCCTGGGCCCCGCCCAGGCCCAGGCCCTGGGCCCTGGGCCCCTGGGCCCCTAGGCCCTGACCCTAGACCTAGACCTAAGGCCCTGGGCCCAGGCCCCTGAATACAGGCCCTGGGCCCTGGGCCCTAAGGCCTCAGACCCCTCAGACCCTAGACCCTTTCAGACCCTCAGACCTGGGCCCTCTCAGATACTGGGCCTGGGCCTGGGCCTGCCTGGGCCCTGGGCCTGGGCCTAGCACTGGGCCTGGGCCTGGGCCTGGACCCTCATGGGCCCTAGGCCTGAGCCCTAGGCCCTGCAGACCCCTAGGCCCTAGGACTCCCTAGGCCCATAGGCCCTAGACCCTAGGCCCGGACCCGAGACCCTAAAGACCCTAGGCCTAGGCCTGAGGCCCTATTTCAGGCCTGAGCCCTCAGGCCCCTGAAGCCCTAGACCCTGGGCCCTAGGCCTGAGCCTAGGCCACAGGCCCTAGACCCTAGGCCCTGAAGCCCTAGACCCTGAGGCCCTGAGCCCTAGGCCTAGACCTAGGCCCAGGCCCTAGCCTGGGCCTAGGCCCTGGGCCCAAGCCCTAGAGCCTAGGCCTAGGCCCTGAGCCTAGGCCTAAAGGCCTACAGAGCCTAGAGCCCTAAGGCCTAGGCCTGGAGCCTGGGCCCTAGGCCCTAGGCCTGGGCCTAGGCCTGAGGCCTGAGCCCTAGCCCTAGAGCCCTAGGCCCCTGGGCCAGACAGGCCTGGGCCCTAGGCCTGAGCCCTAGGCCCTAGGCCACTGGGCCTGGGCCTAGGCCTGAGGCCTATTTTCAGGCCTGGGCCCTGGAGGCCCTCAGGCCCTAGGCCTAAAGCTAAAGGCCTGGGCCACTACAGGCTAGACCCCTGAGGCTGGGCCTAGACCCTAGGCCTAATTTACAGACACTCAGGCCTAGGCCCTGGGCTGGAGCCCTGAGACCCTAGACCCTAGACCCTAGGCCTACCTGAGCCCTGACCCGACCCCTAGGCCCTAGACCCTAGACCCCTAGGCCTAAGACCCTGACCCCTAGGCCTCAGGCCCTAGGCCCTAGACCCTAGGCCCCTAGGCCTCAGGCCATCTCAAAGCCCTAGACCACAGACCCTAGGCCCTGGGCCCTCGGCCTAAGACCCTAATTCCTAGGCCCTAGACCCTAGGCCACTGAGCCCTAGGCCCTCGAAATAGGCCCTAGACCCTCAGACCCTGAGACTTTCACGGCCCTCAGGCCACTGGGCTAGGCCTGAATACAGGCCACAGACCTAGACCTAGACCTAGACCCTAAGACCCTGGGCCCTCAGACCTAGACCCTCAGACCCTAGAAACTGAATACCCTAGACTGGGCTGGACCCTGGGCCCTGGGCCCTGGACCCCTGGGCCCTGGGCCCTGGGCCCTGGGCCCATCAGCCCCTGGGCCGACCCTAGGCCCTAGACCTGGAGCCTGGGCCCTGGGCCTCAGACCTGGGCCTAGGCCCTGGGCCCTAGGCCTCAGACCTAGGCCCTGGGCCCTAGGCCTGGCCTAGGCCCTAAGGCCCTGAGCCCTAGGCCCTAGACCTGGAGCCCTGGGCCACTAGGCCCTGAGCCTAGGCCTAGGCCCTGGAGCCCTAGGCCCTAGACCCTAGACCCTAGGCCTAGAGCCCTAGACCCTAGGCCTGGGCCACTAGACCCTGGGCCTGGGCCACTAAGACCCTGGGCCCTAGACCCTAGGCCCTGGGAGCCCTGGGCCTAGGCCCTAAGGCCCTAAGGCCTGGGCCCTAGGGCCTGGGCCCTCAGGCCCTGAGCCTAGGCCTAGGCCACTAGAGCCCCTAGGCCTAGACCCTAGACCTAGGCACTAGACCTGAGGCCCTACAGGCCCTCAGGCCCTGAGGCCCTCAGACCTGGGCCTAGACCCTAGACCCTAGACCTGGACTAGACCCCTGGGACCCATGGCTCAGATCCTAGGCCTCTAGGCCCTAAAAGACCCTAAGACCTAGACCCCTAGGCTTGAGCCCTGGGCCCTAGACCCTAGACACAGGCCCTAGAGCCCCTAGGCCCTACTAAGCCCTAGGCCTAAGGCCCGCCCTAGGCCCCTAAAAACCCTAAACCCTAGACCCTAGACCACGCCCTAAAACCCTAGACCCTAGACCCCTAAGACCCTACAGACCCTAAGCCCTAGACCCTAAGGCCCTAGACCTAATTTCGACCTAGACCCTAGACCCTAAGGCCCTAAGGCCCTGGGCCTAGACCCTAGGCCGCCTAAACCTAGACCCTAAAGCCCTAAAGACCCTAAGCCCTAGACCCTAGGCCCTAAGACCCTAGACCCTAGACCCTAGACCTAAGACCCTGGGACCCTAAGACCCTAAAACCCTGAAACCCTAAACCCTAAACCCCTAAACCCTAAACCCCTAAACCCTAAAACCCCAAACCCTAGAACCCTAAAGCCTAAACCCCTAAAAGCCCTAAACCCTAAACCCCTAAACCCCTAAACCCTAAACCCTAAAGCCCCTAAACCCTAAACCCCAAACCCTAAACCCTAAACCCTAAACCCTAAACCCTAGACCCTAGGCCTAAAACCCCTAAACCCTAAAGACCCTAAACCCTAGACCCCTAAACCCTAAGCCCTGAGCCTAAACTCAGGCCCTAGACACTAAAGCCCTAAAGCCCTAGACCCTAGACCCCTAAGCCCTAAAACCCTAGGCCTAGGCCCTAGACCCTAGGCCTAATTTCAGCTAAACCCCTAGACTAGGCCTAAAGCCCTAGACCCTAGGCCCTAGACCTAGGCCCTAGGCCCTAAAGCCTAAGAGCCCTAGGCCTAGGCCCTAGGCCCTAGACCCTGAGCCCTAGACCCTAGACCCTAAAGCCTAAACCCTAAACCCTAAACCCTAAAGCCCTAGAAACCCCTAAACCCTAAACCCTAAACCCTGACCCTAAACCCTAAACCCCTACTAAACCCTCAAACCCTAAACCCTAAACCCTAAAACCCCTAAACCCCTAAACCCCTAAACCCTAAACCCCTAAACCCTAAACCCTAAACCCCTAAAACCCCTAAACCCTGACCCCTAGAAACCCCTAAGCCTAAGACCCCTAAACCCCTAAACCCCTAAACCCTAAACCCTAAACCCCTAAACCCTAAACCCTAAACCCTAAACCCTAAACCCTAAACCCTAAACCCTAAACCCTAAACCCTAAACCCTAAAACCCTAAACCCTAAACCCTAAACCCCTAAACCCTAAAACCCCTAAACCCCTAAACCCTAAAACCCTAAACCCTAAACCCTAAACCCTAAACCCAAACCCTAAACCCTAAACCCTAAACCCTAGACCCCTAAACCCTAAACCCTAGAACCCTAAACCCCTAAACCCGGCCCTCAAAACCCTAAACCCTAAAACCCTAAACCCTAAACCCGAAACCTGAAACCATAAACCCCTAAGACCCTAAACCCCTAAACCCCTAAACCCCAAACCCTAAACCCTAAACCCTAAACCCTAAACCCTAAACCCTAAACCCTAAACCCCTAAACCCTAAACCCTAAACCCGAAATCCTAAAACCCCAAACCCCTAAAACCCCTAAACCCCTAAACCCTAAACCCCAAACCCCGAAACCCTAAACCCTAAACTCCTAAACCCTAAACCCTAAACCCTAAACCCTAAACCTAGCCTAAAACCCTGAACCCTAAACCGTAAACCCTAAACCCTAAACCCCAAGCAAAACCCTAAACCCTAAACCCTAAACCTAAACCCCTAAACCCCTAAACCCCTAACACTAAACCCCTAACCCTAACCCCGAAACCCCTAAACCCTAACCCCTAAACCCCTAACCCCTAAACCCCTAAACCCTAAACCCCTAAACCCCTAAACCCTAAACCCCTAAACCCTAAACCCCTAAACCCTAAACCCTAAACCCCTAAACCCCTAAACCCTAAACCCTCAAACCCTAAACTCCTTGAAAACAAGTTCAAAGCATGGATTAAGAATGGGGAAAACTGTACAAGGAAGGGAGCCAACTCAAATAGAGCCGGCTTGGACCCAGGAAGAAACAAGCTTCAACCGGGGCCCAAAAGAAAAGAAAACAAAATGCCCGAAGGCTTACAAACGAACGAGCCAGCAGCCCTTAAAAGGAAAAAAAACCTACAACCGAAGCCCAAGCCACGCGAGCTTAGCAGAAGGACATCCCAAAGAAACTCCGGAAGCATGCTATCCAGCGAAGACCCAACAAACATGGGCTTAAAAAAGAGGAGAGCCGAGAGAGAAGCTCCAGCCGCAACCTTCAAAAGATCCAGCGCCCAAAGACCATCAGCCCAGCGAGCTAAAGGCCTGAGCATAGAAAAGGATCCAGCACACCAGACGAGTCCGGCTGATCTTAAAAGAAAAAGAAACCCGAGAGCTCTAAGCCCATTGCTCCAAAGGACGCGCCCAGCTTACCAAGCGAAGCCCACACTCCTTGAGCTTAAAAGAGCAAGCCCGAAACCACATCCAGCCGAGCGAAGGGCCAAGAGCCCAAGACCAACAAACCCAAGGAAGCAATTGGGCTTAGCAAAGGGGCGAAAATTGATCCCCACACAAGACCCAAAAGCCGAAGGAGCTGGAGCCCCTAAAAACAACAACCAGCAGCCCTTAATGAATATCCCACATCCGGAGCATACTCTCAGGCAACTCATCAGCACGATCAAGGTTAGCAAGCCTACCACGAATGCTAGAATTAATATCATCAATTAATCTCTCTGAGCCAGTGTAATGGTGATCGTAGATTCTTTTATTCCTCTCCTGCCAAAGATGATAAACCGATGCTGCAATAACAATCCCCACCATTCTTTGTCTAGCACCATTCTCACTTTTTGTCCGATCCACCACCAAATCCCAAGCTTGAACCCAATCCATCCTAGGCCAAATTATGCAAGCCCTGCCCGAGATAGTTTCCCAAACTTTGGCAGAATAATTGCAAGCAAAGAACAGGTGATTATGATTTTCGAAATGCTCATTACAAAGGACACACCCTTGTTGAACATCCGGGCCCGTGTGCAGCCTATCCCTTGTTCTTAATCTACTTCTGGTAGCTAACCAAAGAACAAAGGAGTGCCGTGGGATGTGCCACTTGTGCCAAATCAACCAGCAACTCCCACTCGGCTCATGCGTGGCCCGAATTTGCTCCCATGCAGATTTTATAGTGCACTTACCTGAGCTATTATGAATCCATACCCAACTGTCCATGCTATCGACATGGGGATGAAGAGTAACAAGATTCCACAATTGATCTAAAGCTCCATCTGCCCCTTGAGGAAACTTCCAAACACTGCCCTCAATGATGTCCGAGACTCTTGCATTCCACGCAAGCCCCGTGGCAGTTAGCTGCCTAATCGAGAATAAATCACAAGCTCTCTTCCCATCTTGCAACCAGTAGTCTTGCCAAATAAAAGTGTCTCTACCATTGCCTATAGACCTCACAATGCTTCCACGCACTACATCCCTAACTTGGAGAATTTTCCGCCAACACCAGGAGGGATTAGCAGGAACGGTAACTGACCAAAAAGAATGATCACGCAGAAGATTTGCATTCACCCAATGAGCCCAAATGGAGTTAGGATTGGTTAATAAAGTCCATATATGTTGGACCGTTGCAGCTTTGTTCCATTCCCCAAGCTTCTTTATCCCTAGCCCCCCTTCTCTCAAAGGACTGCAAACCTCATGCCAAGCGACCTTTGCATCACCCTTGCAAAGCGAAGTCCCTCTCCACAGGAAATTACGAAGAATTTGCTCAATTCTTTTGATAATAGCAATCGGCAAGCTGAACATGGTTGCCCAGTAAACTTGCAACAAAAAAAGCACAGACTTTATCAATTGAAGACGCCCTGCATAGGAGAGAATGGAAGATGTCCATAATTTAATTCTTGAGGTAATCCGGTCCAAGAGAGGAAGACAATCTGTTTTAGAAAGTCTGGAGGTAATGAGCGGGATGCCCAAATATTTGACTGGCAAGGGGTGCACTTGGATACCCAATCTCTCCACAATCTCTTCCTTTCCCCTTTCATTTACTCCCGAGATAAACAAACTACTCTTGCTATAGTTTATTGACAGGCCCGAGATGCTAGCAAAATTATCCATGGAGTCTTTTATGATGCCAACCGAATCTCTATCACCATGGCAAAAGAACATCAGATCATCCGCAAAGCTAAGATGAGTTATAGCATTAGCTTTGCACTTCCAGTGATACTTAAAAAGATCCGAGTTCCTGGCAATATTCATAATTCCCGTGAGCCCTTCCATGGCAAGAATGAACAGATAAGGGGAGAGAGGGTCTCCTTGCCGGAGACCCCTAGAAGCGCTGAAGAACCCATTATTTCCCCCATTTATGCTAACTGTGAAATGAGCTGTGGTTATGCATTTTTCAATCCAGCCCACCATCATATTGGGGACCTTGACTGCTCTCAACCCTGCTAATATGAAATCCCAATTCACAGTATCAAAGGCTTTGCGAAGATCCACCTTGATTGCACATCTGGCCGGGTAAGAATTGAGGTGGTAGTTATGCATTAACTCCTGAGTTAACATGATCGCATCGGAGATGTGACGGCCAGAAATGAAAGCTGTTTGGGATGAGCTGATAATTTGAGGGAGAATCACCTGCAACCTAGCAACCAGCACTTTGGAGATACATTTATATAACACATTACAGCAAGAGATTGGTCTGTAATCCTCAAGAGAGTTTGGATTTTCCATCTTCGGAATCAAAGTGATGCGAGTGGAGTTAACACATCGGGGCAAATGATTATTAGTAAAGAAAAATCTCACCGCATTAATAAAGTCATTACCAATAATACTCCAGGCAGCTTTAAAGAAGAGGCTAGTAAAACCGTCCGGCCCTGGGGCTTTGTCATCTGGAATAGAAAACAGAGCATCCTTAATCTCCTTTTCCGTGATAGGAACTGTCATGCTGTCTTGGGACTCAACAGAAATACTCTTTGGATAGAGCCCCTCCACCGAAATATCTCCTCCATTGCCATCCCTTTTTAGTAATTTTTTAAAATAATTAACTGCCATATCTCCCATCTCCTTCAAGTTTGTGCATATTCCGCCTTGATCATTCCGGAGATTGTTGATGTTATTTCGGCTACTTCTGTGGATAAGAGAGCGGTGAAAAAACTTAGTGTTTTGGTCCCCTAATTTCAACCACTGCACTCTAGATCTTTGCTTATAAAAAGCCTCTTCCTCCCTGCTAAGCTTCATGAAATTCTTCGCATAACACCTCTCTTGCATTCTGAAATCCATATTTTGGGGATCACTGTCTAACTGCACTTGAGCCTTGGTCCACACCTCCTTAGCCTTGTAAACCCGGTGAGAAATGTGACTTGTGCAATGGGCATGCTTTGTCCGAAATTTATGCTTCAAAAGAGAGAGCTTAGCTGTTAGTTGGTAAAAAGGGTTACCATTAATTCTTTGCTGCCAAATGCAGCCCACAATGGCCAAGAAATCATCATGAAAAGCCCATTGATTAAGGAACTTGAAAGGGGCTTGGACTCTTGGAGGATTATGGTCCAAGTGGAGCACCATGGCACTATGGTCTGAAGAGTGCCTAGGCAAGAAAACAGCCCTTACCGCCGGCCATTGGACAAGCAAAGATTGATTCCCAAAAATCCAATCCAATTTCTTCATAATAGTTCCCTCTCCTGATTGGCCATTATGCCAAGAAAACCGAATACCTGAGTATGGAATTTGATGAAGAGAAGCCCCCATAATGCAATTTGGAAAATCATTATGGTAATTCTGCCAAATGTTAGAACCTCCACTTCTATCATTAGGTCTAAGCACTGCATTAAAATCTCCCAAAATACTCCAAGGAATACTGGCATTAGTAGCACTCTCCGCACCCAAATACTGCCAAAGAGCAATTCTATCACCATAATTATTGGAGCCATACACAAAAGTAATCCTAGTGACATGGGCACTAGAAATTTGGCGAATATCACAAGTAATCCATTGATCACTAGCATGAATACACTGAACATGAAGCCTGCGAGTATTCCATCCCACAAGAATTCTGCAATTAGAATTGCCTTCAACATTATTTATAGCTGCCCAGTTCATAGGCATAATACTGTCTTGCACCTCCCTAATTTTATTATGAGTGACCCTGGTTTCAAGTAAGCCAAACAAATCTAACTTTTGGAAATTAATCCAATTTCGAACCTCCTGCTGCTTATGGGTATTATTTAGTCCCCACACATTCCAACTACCTATAATCATAAAAATAAAAATGGATTGGAACAGAACACCTTACTAATGAGGGCTGTGACCCCCATGACGTTTCTTCCCTCCTTTTTTCTTCTTTTTCTGCTTAGGAGATGGCGAGTTGATCTCATTCCGAGAGCATTCTGGTTGTCCCTCTGAACTACTACCCGTGATCTCACAAGCAATTTCTTTTCCTTTTCCATTAGTCTCACTGCTCAAAGACACCATCTTATTCATGGTGCATATGATGGACCCTTCCGGCAAGTCAGCCCTTTGCACTGCAACAGTTGCATCCGCCTTGTTCCCCTTGGTCTTATTACGGATTGCCTCCGTGGAAGCATGTTCACCATTTTTACTTCCCACTGTAAGCCCTTCGGAACTGGGCTGCATCTTCTCATGTTCACTAATTTTGTTCCCCACGGTAAGCCCTTCAGTACTGGGCTTAACCTTCTCATTGTTTTCCTTAGCATTAACTAGCCGAGAGCTATCTGCATGATTTATCTTCTCCAGCGTTGGTTCCTTGTTCGCTACAATAGGTTGGGTAGGTTGCGAGCCAGGCTCTCCCCCTTTGGCTTCTGATTTTTGAGCTTCAGTCTCCAAAATCTCAATGTCCTTCCCCTTCTCTTTTGCCTGAGTTCTGCAAGAGTGGCCAAAGACTTTGCAAGTTTCGCACCTTGAAGGCTTCCACTCGTACGTGACATCCACTGTGATGGGTTCCTCAGTAAGAGAGCTTGCAACCTTGAAATGGTGAACTAATGGCACATCTGCCTCTATTTCTATGCACACCCGAGCATATTCAACTCTAGTACCTTGCAAAGTTGCCTCATCACTAGCTAAGGGACGCCCCACCATACTGGCTGCCATACTCAGCCCTTGTTTGTTCCACAGGGGAAAAGGGAGGCCTTGAAGACGTGCCCAAACAGGGATGGTCTTTATCTTGTTTCTGTCAAACTTGAAGCCTGGTTGCCATTGTTGGAGGAGTATGGTTTTTCCCCCAAACATCCAAGGGCCACGGGCTAACACCTCCTCCATTTGAGTTACAGAAGAGAACCGAAAGACCATGAAACCATTTGATAACACCATTGTTTTTTCCAAACCATGAGCTTTCCATATTCGGTTGGCTATGGATTGGACAGCATAGAATGGCAATTTATAGCTCACAAAGAAACCAATCATGCTCCTCTTCCAGTCTTCTGCTTCTGCCAACTGCATGTCGTGTGGGATTTGAAGAATGGTTCCCGGCGGCTGGCGAGAAATTTTTTCCAAAGTGCACCGAGAGTTTGAGTCTGAGACTCGAACTCGCTCAGCCCACGAAGATGGCTTTAAAGCTGTCATTTTGGAGAAATAAAAGGGATGGGATGTGATGGCTGGTAACAGGTGGTACCTCGAAGTGACCGGTGAAGAAAAAGGTGGGAGAGAGGTTGACAAAATGGGTTTTTTGTGGGAAAAAGGGCTGCCAGAGGAACGGGACAAAATGGATTTGTGTGGCTAAGGTTAAAGTGACGGCTGAGGTTTAAGGATTTGAAAAGAACAAAAGGTGGCAGAAAGGTTGATTATCGCGGGATGAAGCTTGGATTTCGTCTCGCCGGAGTTCAACAGTGAAGAACAAAGCGCCGACAAGAAGAAAATATCAGAGCATCTCTCACTAACCTCTCTCTAGAAAGTGACATTATGCCCCCCTAAACCCTAAACCCTAAACCCTAAACCCTAAACCCTAAACCCTAAACCCTAAACCCTAAACCCTAAACCCTAAGCCCTAAACCCTAAGCCCTAAGCCCTAAGCCCTAAGCCCTAAGCCCCAAACCCCAAACCCTAAACCCTAAACCCCTAAACCCTAAACCCCTAACCCCAAACCCCTAACCCTAAACCCCTAAACCCTAAAGCCCCTAACCCTAGGCCCTAACCCTAAGCCCTAAAGCCCTAAACCCCTAAACCTAAACCCCTAACCCTAAACCCTAAACCCTAAACCCTAAACCCTTAACCCTAACAAGCCAAGGCTAATACCCCCTCAAACATGTCAGTTCAATCATGCATGAGGGAAAAGTCTTTGACCTATAAAATTTAAGCCTAATACCAACTAAAAACGCTTGGATATGACAAGACCAAAAAGGTCGAAATCGAAAGGCTAATACCCATTGAAATGGGGCTAGTCGAGTCGGGGATCAATTTGTCCCAAAATCCAAAGGCTAATACCCCCCCTCAAACAAGCCACTTCAATCATGCATGAGGGAAAAAGGCTATAACCCATAAAATTTAAGCCTAATACCAACTAAAAAGGGCTTGGATATGACAAGACCAAAAAGGTCAGAAATCGAAGGCTGATACCCATTGAAATTGGGCTAGTCGAGTCAGGATCAATTTGTCCCAAAATCCAAGGCTAATACCCCCTCAAACAAGCCAGTTCAATCATGCATGAGGGAAAAGTCTTTGACCCATAAAATTTAAGCCTAATACCAACTAAAAAGGCTTGGATATGACAAGACCAAAAAGGTCAGAAATCGAAGGCTGATACCCATTGAAATTGGGCTAGTCGAGTCAGGATCAATTTTTCCCAAAATCCAAGGCTAATACCCCCTCAAACAAGCCAGTTCAATCATGCATGAGGCAAAAGTCTTTGACCCATAAAATTTAAGCCTAATACCAACTAAAAAGGCTTGGATATGACAAGACCAAAAAGGTCAGAAATCGAAGGCTAATACCCATTGAAATGGGGGTAGTCGAGTCAGGATCAATTTGTCCCAAAATCAAAGGCTAATACCCCCTCAAACAAGCCACTTCAATCATGCCCGCGGGAAAAGGCTATAACCCGTAAAATTTAAGCCTAATACCAACTAAAAAGGGCTTGGATATGACAAGACCAAAAAGGTCAGAAATCGAAGGCTGATACCCATTCAAATTGGGCTAGTCGATTCAGGATCAATTTGTCCCAAAATCCAAGGCTAATACCCCCTCAAACAAGCCAGTTCTATCATGCATGAGGGAAAAGTCTTTGACCCATAAAATGTAAGCCTAATACCAACTAAATTGGGCTTGGATATGACAAGACCAAAAGGTCGAAATCGAAGGCTGATACCCATTGAAATTGGGCTAGTCGAGTCGGGGATCAATTTTTCCCCAAAATCCAAGGCTAATACCCCCCCTCAAACAAGCCGGTTCAATCATGCATGAGGCAAAAGTCTTTGACCCATAAAATTTAAGCCTAATACCAACTAAAAAGGGCTTGGATATGACAAGACCAAAAAGGTCAGAAATCGAAGGCTAATACCCATTGAAATGGGGGTAGTCGAGTCAGGATCAATTTGTCCCAAAATCAAAGGCTAATACCCCCTCAAACAAGCCACTTCAATCATGCCCGCGGGAAAAGGCTATAACCCGTAAAATTTAAGCCTAATACCAACTAAAAAGGGCTTGGATATGACAAGACCAAAAAGGTCAGAAATCGAAGGCTGATACCCATTCAAATTGGGCTAGTCGAGTCAGGATCAATTTGTCCCAAAATCCAAGGCTAATACCCCCTCAAACAAGCCAGTTCAATCATGCATGAGGGAAAAGTCTTTGACCCATAAAATTTAAGCCTAATACCAACTAAAAAGGGCTTGGATATGACAAGACCAAAAAGGTCAGAAATCGAAGGCTGATACCCATTGAAATTGGGCTAGTCGAGTCAGGATCAATTTTTCCCAAAATCCAAGGCTAATACCCCCTCAAACAAGCCAGTTCAATCATGCATGAGGCAAAAGTCTTTGACCCATAAAATTTAAGCCTAATACCAACTAAAAAGGCTTGGATATGACAAGACCAAAAAGGTCAGAAATCGAAGGCTAATACCCATTGAAATGGGGGTAGTCGAGTCAGGATCAATTTGTCCCAAAATCAAAGGCTAATACCCCCTCAAACAAGCCACTTCAATCATGCCCGCGGGAAAAGGCTATAACCCGTAAAATTTAAGCCTAATACCAACTAAAAAGGGCTTGGATATGACAAGACCAAAAAGGTCAGAAATCGAAGGCTGATACCCATTGAAATTGGGCTAGTCGAGTCAGGATCAATTTGTCCCAAAATCCAAGGCTAATACCCCCTCAAACAAGCCAGTTCAATCATGCATGAGGGAAAAGTCTTTGACCCATAAAATTTAAGCCTAATACCAACTAAAAAGGGCTTGGATATGACAAGACCAAAAAGGTCAGAAATCGAAGGCTGATACCCATTGAAATTGGGCTAGTCGAGTCAGGATCAATTTTTCCCAAAATCCAAGGCTAATACCCCCTCAAACAAGCCAGTTCAATCATGCATGAGGCAAAAGTCTTTGACCCATAAAATTTAAGCCTAATACCAACTAAAAAGGGCTTGGATATGACAAGACCAAAAGGTCGAAATCGAAGGCTAATACCCATTGAAATGGGGCTAGTCGAAGTCGGGGATCAATTTGTCCCAAAATCCAAAGGCTAATACCCCCTCAAACAAGCCAGCTTCAATCATGCATCGAGGGAAAAGTCTTTAACCCATAAAATTTAAGCCTAATACCAACTAAAAAGGGCTTGGATATGACAAGACCAAAAAGGTCAGAAATCGAAGGCTAATACCCATTGAAATGGGGCTAGTCGAGTCAGGATCAATTTGTCCCAAAATCCAAGGCTAATACCCCCTCAAACAAGCCAGTTCAATCATGCATGAGGGAAAAGTCTTTGACCCATAAAATTTAAGCCTAATACCAACTAAAAAGGGCTTGGATATGACAAGACCAAAAAGGTCAGAAATCGAAGGCTAATACCCATTGAAATGGGGCTAGTCGAGT
>CM055442.1:2006675-2045217 GCA_029228465.1 Salix viminalis
AGATCAATTTGTCCCAAAATCAAAGGCTAATACCCCCTCAAACAAGCCGGATCAATCATGCCCGAGGGAAAAGGCTATAACCCATAAAATTTAAGCCTAATACCAACTAAAAAGGGCTTGGATATGACAAGACCAAAAAGGTCGAAATCGAAGGCTAATACCCATTGAAATGGGGCTAGTCGAGAGTCGGGGATCAATTTGTCCCAAAATCCAAGGCTAATACCCCCTCAAACAATGCCCGGATCAATCATGCCCGAGGGAAAAGGCTATAACCCATAAAATTTAAGCCTAATACCAACTAAAAAGAGCTTGGATATGACAAGACCAAAAAGGTCAGAAATCTAAGGCTAAAACCCATTGAAATGAGGCTAGTCGAGTCAGGATCAATATGTCGCAAAATCCTAGGCTAATACCCCCTCAAACAAGCCAAATCAATCATGCCCGAGGGAAAAGGCTATAACCCATAAAATTTAAGACTAATAACAACTAAAAAGGGCTTGGATATGACAAGACCAAAAAGGTCAGAAATCGAAGGCTAATACCCATTGAAATGGGGCTAGTCGAGTCAGGATCAATTTGTCCCAAAATCCAAGGCTAATACCCCTCAAACAAGCCAGATCAATCATGCCCGAGGGAAAAGGCTATTACCCATAAAATTTAAGCCTAATACCAACTAAAAAGGGCTTGGATATGACAAGACCAAAAAGGTCAGAAATCGAAGGCTAATACCCATTGAAATGGGGCTAGTCGAGTCAGGATCAATATGTCCCAAAATCCAAGGCTAATACCCCCTCAAACAAGCCTGATCAATCATGCCCGAGGGAAAAGGCTATAACCCATAAAATTTAAGCCTAATACCAACTAAAAAGGGCTTGGATATGACAAGACCAAAAAGGTCAGAAATCGAAGGCTAATACCCATTGAAATGGGGCTAGTCGAGTCAGGATCAATTTGTCCCAAAATCCAAGGCTAATACCCCCTCAAACAAGCCAGATCAATCATGCCCGAGGGAAAAGGCTATAACCCATAAAATTTAAGCCTAATACCAACTAAAAAGGGCTTGGATATGACAAGACCAAAAAGGTCGAAATCGAAGGCTAATACCCATTGAAATGGGGCTAGTCGAGTCGAGGGATCAATTTGTCCCAAAATCCAAGGCTAATACCCCCTCAAACAAGCCAGATCAATCATGCCCGAGGGAAAAGGCTATAACCCATAAAATTTAAGCCTAATACCAACTAAAAAGGGCTTGGATATGACAAGACCAAAAAGGTCAGAAATCGAAGGCTAATACCCATTGAAATGGGGCTAGTCGAGTCAGGATCAATTTGTCCAAAAATCCAAGGCTAATACCCCCTCAAACAAGCCAGATCAATCATGCCCGAGGGAAAAGGCTATAACCCATAAAATTTAAGCCTAATACCAACTAAAAAGGGCTTGGATATGACAAGACCAAAAAGGTCAGAAATCGAAGGCTAATACCCATTGAAATGGGGCTAGTCGAGTCAGGGATCAATTTGTCCCAAAATCCAAGGCTAATACCCCCTCAAACAAGCCGGATCAATCATGCCCGAGGGAAAAGGCTATAACCCATAAAATTTAAGCCTAATACCAACTAAAAAGGGCTTGGATATGACAAGACCAAAAAGGTCGAAATCGAAGGCTAATACCCATTGAAATGGGGCTAGTCGAGTCGAGGATCAATTTGTCCCAAAAATCCAAGGCTAATACCCCCTCAAACAAGCCGGATCAATCATGCCCGAGGGAAAAGGCTATAACCCATAAAATTTAAGCCTAATACCAACTAAAAAGGGCTTGGATATGACAAGACCAAAAAGGTCAGAAATCGAAGGCTAATACCCATTGAAATGGGGCTAGTCGAGTCAGGATCAATTTGTCCCAAAATCCAAGGCTAATACCCCCTCAAACAAGCCAGATCAATCATGCCCGAGGGAAAAGGCTATAACCCATAAAATTTAAGCCTAATACCAACTAAAAAGGGCTTGGATATGACAAGACCAAAAAGGTCAGAAATCGAAGGCTAATACCCATTGAAATGGGGCTAGTCGAGTCAGGGATCAATTTGTCCCAAAATCCAAGGCTAATACCCCCTCAAACAAGCCGGATCAATCATGCCCGAGGGAAAAGGCTATAACCCATAAAAATTTAAGCCTAATACCAACTAAAAAGGGCTTGGATATGACAAGACCAAAAAGGTCAGAAATCGAAGGCTAATACCCATTGAAATGGGGCTAGTCGAGTCAGGGATCAATTTGTCCCAAAATCCAAGGCTAATACCCCTCAAACAAGCCAGATCAATCATGCCCGAGGGAAAAGGCTATTACCCATAAAATTTAAGCCTAATACCAACTAAAAAGGGCTTGGATATGACAAGAACAAAAAAGTCAGAAATCGAAGGCTAATACCCATTGAAATGGGGCTAGTCGAGTCGAGGATCAATTTGTCCCAAAATCCAAGGCTAATACCCCCTCAAACAAGCCGGATCAATCATGCCCGAGGGAAAAGGCTATAACCCATAAAATTTAAGCCTAATACCAACTAAAAAGGGCTTGGATATGACAAGACCAAAAAGGTCGAAATCGAAGGCTAATACCCATTGAAATGGGGCTAGTCGAGTCAGGGATCAATTTGTCCCAAAATCCAAGGCTAATACCCCCTCAAACAAGCCAGATCAATCATGCCCGAGGGAAAAGGCTATAACCCATAAAATTTAAGCCTAATACCAACTAAAAAGGGCTTGGATATGACAAGACCAAAAAGGTCGAAATCGAAGGCTAATACCCATTGAAATGGGGCTAGTCGAGTCAGGATCAATTTGTCCCAAAATCCAAGGCTAATACCCCCTCAAACAAGCCGGTTCAATCATGCCCGCGGGAAAAGGCTATAACCCATAAAATTTAAGCCTAATACCAACTAAAAAGGGCTTGGATATGACAAGACCAAAAAGGTCGAAATCGAAGGCTAATACCCATTGAAATGGGGCTAGTCGAGTCAGGATCAATTTGTCCCAAAATCCAAGGCTAATACCCCCTCAAACAAGCCAGATCAATCATGCCCGAGGGAAAAGGCTATAACCCAGAAAAATTTAAGCCTAATACCAACTAAAAAGGGCTTGGATATGACAAGACCAAAAAGGTCAGAAATCGAAGGCTAATACCCATTGAAATGGGGCTAGTCGAGTCAGGATCAATTTGTCCCAAAATCCAAGGCTAATACCCCCTCAAACAAGCCAGTTCAATCATGCCCGAGGGAAAAGGCTATAACCCATAAAATTTAAGCCTAATACCAACTAAAAAGGGCTTGGATATGACAAGACCAAAAAGGTCAGAAATCGAAGGCTAATACCCATTGAAATGGGGCTAGTCGAGTCAGGATCAATTTGTCCCAAAATCCAAGGCTAATACCCCCTCAAACAAGCCAGATCAATCATGCTCGGGGGAAAAGTCTTTGACCCATAAAATTTAAGCCTAATACCAACTAAAAAGGGCTTGGATATGACAAGACCAAAAAGGTCAGAAATCGAAGGCTAATACCCATTGAAATGGGGCTAGTCGAGTCAGGATCAATTTGTCCCAAAATCCAAGGCTAATACCCCCTCAAACAAGCCAGATCAATCATGCCCGAGGGAAAAGGCTATAACCCATAAAATTTAAGCCTAATACCAACTAAAAAGGGCTTGGATATGACAAGACCAAAAAGGTCAGAAATCAAAGGCTAATACCCATTGAAATGGGGCTAGTCGAGTCAGGATCAATTTGTCCCAAAATCCAAGGCTAATACCCCCTCAAACAAGCCAGATCAATCATGCCCGAGGGAAAAGGCTATAACCCATAAAATTTAAGCCTAATACCAACTAAAAAGGGCTTGGATATGACAAGACCAAAAAGGTCAGAAATCGAAGGCTAATACCCATTGAAATGGGGCTAGTCGAGTCAGGATCAATTTGTCCCAAAATCCAAGGCTAATACCCCTCAAACAAGCCAGATCAATCATGCCCGAGGGAAAAGGCTATAACCCATAAAATTTAAGCCTAATACCAACTAAAAAGGGCTTGGATATGACAAGACCAAAAAGGTCGAAATCGAAGGCTAATACCCATTGAAATGGGGCTAGTCGAGTCAGGGATCAATTTGTCCCAAAATCCAAGGCTAATACCCCCTCAAACAAGCCGGTATCAATCATGCCCGAGGGAAAAGGCTATAACCCATAAAATTTAAGCCTAATACCAACTAAAAAGGGCTTGGATATGACAAGACCAAAAAGGTCGAAATCGAAGGCTAATACCCATTGAAATGGGGCTAGTCGAGTCAGGGATCAATTTGTCCCAAAATCCAAGGCTAATACCCCCTCAAACAAGCCAGTTCAATCATGCCCGCGGGAAAAGGCTATGACCCATAAAATTTAAGCCTAATACCAACTAAAAAGGGCTTGGATATGACAAGACCAAAAAGGTCAGAAATCGAAGGCTAATACCCATTGAAATGGGGCTAGTCGAGTCAGGATCAATTTGTCCCAAAATCCAAGGCTAATACCCCCTCAAACAAGCCAGTTCAATCATGCCCGAGGGAAAAAGGCTATAACCCATAAAATTTAAGCCTAATACCAACTAAAAAGGGCTTGGATATGACAAGACCAAAAAGGTCGAAATCGAAGGCTAATACCCATTGAAATGAGGCTAGTCGAGTCAGGATCAATTTGTCCCAAAATCCAAGGCTAATACCCCCTCAAACAAGCCTGATCAATCATGCCCGAGGGAAAAGGCTATAACCCATAAAATTTAAGCCAAATAACAACTAAAAAAGGCTTGGATATGACAAGACCAAAAAGGTCGAAATCGAAGGCTAATACCCATTGAAATGGGGCTAGTCGAGTCAGGGATCAATTTGTCCCAAAATCCAAGGCTAATACCCCCTCAAACAAGCCAGATCAATCATGCCCGAGGGAAAAGGCTATAACCCATAAAATTTAAGCCTAATACCAACTAAAAAGGGCTTGGATATGACAAGACCAAAAAGGTCAGAAATCGAAGGCTAATACCCATTGAAATGGGGCTAGTCGAGTCAGGATCAATTTGTCCCAAAATCCAAGGCTAATACCCCCTCAAACAAGCCAGATCAATCATGCCCGAGGGAAAAGGCTATAACCCATAAAATTTAAGCCTAATACCAACTAAAAAGGGCTTGGATATGACAAGACCAAAAAGGTCAGAAATCGAAGGCTAATACCCATTGAAATGGGGCTAGTCGAGTCAGGATCAATTTGTCCCAAAATCCAAGGCTAATACCCCCTCAAACAAGCCAGTTCAATCATGCCCGCGGGAAAAGGCTATAACCCATAAAATTTAAGCCTAATACCAACTAAAAAGGGCTTGGATATGACAAGACCAAAAAGGTCAGAAATCGAAGGCTAATACCCATTGAAATGGGGCTAGTCGAGTCAGGATCAATTTGTCCCAAAATCCAAGGCTAATACCCCCTCAAACAAGCCAGATCAATCATGCCCGAGGGAAAAGGCTATTACCCATAAAATTTAAGCCTAATACCAACTAAAAAGGGCTTGGATATGACAAGACCAAAAAGGTCAGAAATCGAAGGCTAATACCCATTGAAATGGGGCTAGTCGAGTCAGGATCAATTTGTCCCAAAATCCAAGGCTAATACCCCTCAAACAAGCCAGATCAATCATGCCCGAGGGGAAAAGGCTATAACCCATAAAATTTAAGCCTAATACCAACTAAAAAGGGCTTGGATATGACAAGACCAAAAAAGTCGAAATCGAAGGCTAATACCCATTGAAATGGGGCTAGTCGAGTCAGGATCAATTTGTCCCAAAATCCAAGGCTAATACCCCCTCAAACAAGCCAGATCAATCATGCCCGAGGGAAAAGGCTATAACCCATAAAATTTAAGCCTAATACCAACTAAAAAGGGCTTGGATATGACAAGACCAAAAAGGTCGAAATCGAAGGCTAATACCCATTGAAATGGGGCTAGTCGAGTCAGGATCAATTTGTCCCAAAATCCAAGGCTAATACCCCCTCAAACAAGCCGGATCAATCATGCCCGAGGGAAAAGGCTATAACCCATAAAATTTAAGCCTAATACCAACTAAAAAGGGCTTGGATATGACAAGACCAAAAAGGTCGAAATCGAAGGCTAATACCCATTGAAATGGGGCTAGTCGAGTCAGGGATCAATTTGTCCCAAAATCCAAGGCTAATACCCCCTCAAACAAGCCGGATCAATCATGCCCGAGGGAAAAGGCTATAACCCATAAAATTTAAGCCTAATACCAACTAAAAAGGGCTTGGATATGACAAGACCAAAAAGGTCGAAATCGAAGGCTAATACCCATTGAAATGGGGCTAGTCGAGTCAGGGATCAATTTGTCCCAAAATCCAAGGCTAATACCCCCTCAAACAAGCCAGATCAATCATGCCCGAGGGAAAAGGCTATAACCCATAAAATTTAAGCCTAATACCAACTAAAAAGGGCTTGGATATGACAAGACCAAAAAGGTCATAAATCGAAGGCTAATACCCATTGAAATGGGGCTAGTCGAGTCGGGGATCAATTTGTCCCAAAATCCAAGGCTAATACCCCTCAAACAAGCCAGATCAATCATGCCCGAGGGAAAAGGCTATAACCCATAAAATTTAAGCCTAATACCAACTAAAAAGGGCTTGGATATGACAAGACCAAAAAGGTCGAAATCGAAGGCTAATACCCATTGAAATGGGGCTAGTCGAGTCGGGGATCAATTTGTCCCAAAATCCAAGGCTAATACCCCTCAAACAAGCCAGATCAATCATGCCCGAGGGAAAAGGCTATAACCCATAAAATTTAAGCCTAATACCAACTAAAAAGGGCTTGGATATGACAAGACCAAAAAGGTCAGAAATCGAAAGGCTAATACCCATTGAAATGGGGCTAGTCGAGTCAGGGATCAATTTGTCCCAAAATCCAAGGCTAATACCCCTCAAACAAGCCGGATCAATCATGCCCGAGGGAAAAGGCTATAACCCATAAAATTTAAGCCTAATACCAACTAAAAAGGGCTTGGATATGACAAGACCAAAAAGGTCAGAAATCGAAGGCTAATACCCATTGAAATGGGGCTAGTCGAGTCAGGATCAATTTGTCACAAAATCCTAGGCTAATACCCCCTCAAACAAGCCGGTTCAATAATGCCCGGGGGAAAAGTCTTTGACCCATAAAATTTAAGCCTAATACCAACTCAAAAGGGTTGGATATTACATGACCAAAAAGGTCAGAAATCGAAGGCTAATACCCATTGAAATGGGGCTAGTCGAGTCGAAGGATCAATTTGTCGCAAAATCCTAGGCTAATACCCCCTCAAACAAGCCAGATCAATCATGCCCGAGGGAAAAGGCTATAACCCATAAAATTTAAGCCTAATACCAACTAAAAAGGGCTTGGATATGACAAGACCAAAAAAGGTCAGAAATCAAAGGCTAATACCCATTGAAATGGGGCTAGTCGAGTCAGGATCAATTTGTCCCAAAATCCAAGGCTAATACCCCCTCAAACAAGCCAGATCAATCATGCCCGAGGGAAAAGGCTATTTGACCCATAAAATTTAAGCCTAATACCAACTAAAAAGGGCTTGGATATGACAAGACCAAAAAGGTCGAAATCGAAGGCTAATACCCATTGAAATGGGGCTAGTCGAGTCAGGATCAATTTGTCCCAAAAATCCAAGGCTAATACCCCCTCAAACAAGCCAGATCAATCATGCCCGAGGGAAAAAGGCTATAACCCATAAAATTTAAGCCTAATACCAACTAAAAAGGGCTTGGATATGACAAGACCAAAAAGGTCGAAATCGAAGGCTAATACCCATTGAAATGGGGCTAGTCGAGTCGAGGATCAATTTGTCCCAAAATCCAAGGCTAATACCCCTCAAACAAGCCAGATCAATCATGCCCCAGGGAAAAGGCTATAACCCATAAAATTTAAGCCTAATACCAACTAAAAAGGGCTTGGATATGACAAGACCAAAAGGTCAGAAATCGAAGGCTAATACCCATTGAAATGGGGCTAGTCGAGTCAGGGATCAATTTGTCCCAAAATCCAAGGCTAATACCCCCTCAAACAAGCCAGATCAATCATGCCCGAGGGAAAAAGGCTATAACCCATAAAAATTTAAGCCTAATACCAACTAAAAAGGGCTTGGATATGACAAGACCAAAAAGGTCGAAATCGAAAGGCTAATACCCATTGAAATGGGGCTAGTCGAGACAGGATCAATTTGTCCCAAAATCCAAGGCTAATACCCCTCAAACAAGCCAGATCAATCATGCCCGAGGGAAAAGGCTATAACCCATAAAATTTAAGCCTAATACCAACTAAAAAGGGCTTGGATATGACAAGACCAAAAAGGTCGAAATCGAAGGCTAATACCCATTGAAATGGGGCTAGTCGAGTCAGGATCAATTTGTCCCAAAATCCAAGGCTAATACCCCCTCAAACAAGCCAGTTCAATCATGCTCAGGGGAAAAGTCTTTGACCCATAAAATTTAAGCCTAATACCAACTAAAAAGGGCTTGGATATGACAAGACCAAAAAGGTCAGAAATCGAAGGCTAATACCCATTGAAATGGGGCTAGTCGAGTCAGGATCAATTTGTCCCAAAATCCAAGGCTAATACCCCCTCAAACAAGCCAGATCAATCATGCCCGAGGGAAAAGGCTATAACCCATAAAATTTAAGCCTAATACCAACTAAAAAGGGCTTGGATATGACAAGACCAAAAAGGTCAGAAATCGAAGGCTAATACCCATTGAAATGGGGCTAGTCGAGTCAGGATCAATTTGTCCCAAAATCCAAGGCTAATACCCCCTCAAACAAGCCAGTTCAATCATGCTCAGGGGAAAAGTCTTTGACCCATAAAATTTAAGCCTAATACCAACTAAAAAGGGCTTGGATATGACAAGACCAAAAAGGTCAGAAATCGAAGGCTAATACCCATTGAAATGGGGCTAGTCGAGTCAGGGATCAATTTGTCCCAAAATCCAAGGCTAATACCCCCTCAAACAAGCCAGATCAATCATGCCCGAGGGAAAAAGGCTATAACCCATAAAATTTAAGCCTAATACCAACTAAAAAGGGCTTGGATATGACAAGACCAAAAGGTCAGAAATCGAAGGCTAATACCCATTGAAATGGGGCTAGTCGAGTCAGGGATCAATTTGTCCCAAAATCCAAGGCTAATACCCCCTCAAACAAGCCAGATCAATCATGCCCGAGGGAAAAGGCTATAACCCATAAAATTTAAGCCTAATACCAACTAAAAAGGGCTTGGATATGACAAGACCAAAAAGGTCGAAATCGAAGGCTAATACCCATTGAAATGGGGCTAGTCGAGTCAGGGATCAATTTGTCCCAAAATCCAAGGCTAATACCCCCTCAAACAAGCCAGATCAATCATGCCCGAGGGAAAAGGCTATAACCCATAAAATTTAAGCCTAATACCAACTAAAAAGGGCTTGGATATGACAAGACCAAAAAGGTCAGAAATCGAAGGCTAATACCCATTGAAATGGGGCTAGTCGAGTCAGGGATCAATTTGTCCCAAAATCCAAGGCTAATACCCCCTCAAACAAGCCGGTTCAATCATGCCCATGGGAAAAGGCTATAACCCATAAAATTTAAGCCTAATACCAACTAAAAAGGGCTTGGATATGACAAGACCAAAAAGGTCGAAATCGAAAAGCTAATACCCATTGAAATGGGGCTAGTCGAGTCAGGGATCAATTTGTCCCAAAATCAAAGGCTAATACCCCCTCAAACAAGCCGGATCAATCATGCCCGAGGGAAAAGGCTATTACCCATAAAAATTTAAGCCTAATACCAACTAAAAAGGGCTTGGATATGACAAGACCAAAAAGGTCGAAATCGAAGGCTAATACCCATTGAAATGGGGCTAGTCGAGACAGGATCAATTTGTCCCAAAATCCAAGGCTAATACCTCCTCAAACAAGTCAGATCAATCATGCCCGAGGGAAAAGGCTATAACCCATAAAATTTAAGCCTAATACCAACTAAAAGGGGCTTGGATATGACAAGACCAAAAAGGTCAGAAATCGAAAATTAATACCCATTGAAATGGGGCTAGTCGAGACAGTAATACCAACTAAAAAGGGCTTGGATATGACAAGACCAAAAAGGTCAGAAATCTAAGGCTAATACCCATTGAAATGGGGCTAGTCGAGTCAGGATCAATATATCTTAAAATCCAAGGCTAATACCCCTAAAACAAGGCATATCAATCATGCACGAGGGAAAAGGCTATAACCCATAAAATTTAAGCCTAATACCAACTAAAAAGGGCTTCGATATGACAAGACCAAAAAGGTCAGAAATCGAAAGGCTAATACCCATTGAAATGGGGCTAGTCGAGTGAGGATCAATATGTCTTAAAATCCAAGGCTAATACCCCCTCAAACAAGCCATATCAATCATGTCCGAGTGAAAAAGGCTATAACCCATGAAAATTTAAGCCTAATACCAACTAAAAAGGGCTTGGATATGACAATATCAAAAAGGTCAGAAATCGAAGTCTAATACCCATTGAAATGAGGCTAGTCGAGTCAGGATCAATTTGTCCCAAAATCCAAGGTTAATACCCCCTCAAACAAGGTAGATCAATCATGCCCGAGGGAAAAGGTTATAACCCATAATATTTAAGCCTAATACCAACTAAAACGGGCTTGGATATGACAAGACCAAAAAGGTCGAAATCTAAGGCTAATACCCATTGAAATGGGGCTAGTCGAAAGTCGGGATCAATATGTCCCGAAAATCCAAGGCTAATACCCCTCAAACAAGCCATATCAATCATGCCCAAGGGAAAAGGCTATAACCCATAAAATTTAAGCCTAATACCAACTAAAAAGGGCTTGGATATGACAATACCAAAAAGGTCAAAAATCGAAGGCTAATACCCATTGAAATGCGGCTAGTCGAGTCACGATCAATTTGTCCCAAAATCCAAGGCTAATGCCCCCTCAAACAAGGTAGATCAATCATGCCCGAGGGAAAAGGTTATAACCCATAAAATTTAAGCCTAATACCAACTAAAACGGGCTTGGATATGACAAGACCAAAAAGGTCAGAAATCTAAGGCTAATACCCATTGAAATGGGGCTAGTCGAGTCAGGATCAATGTGTCTTAAAATCCAAGGCTAATACCCCCTCAAACAAGCCATATCAATCGTGTCCGAGTGAAAAAGGCTATTACCCATAAAATTTAAGCCTAATACCAACTAAAAAGGGCTTGGATATGACAAGACCAAAAATGTCAGAAATCGAAGGCTAATACCCATTGAAATGGGGATAGTCGAGTCAGGATCAATATGTCCCAAAATCCAAGGCTAATACCCCCTCAAACAAGCCAGTTCAATCATTCTTGGGGAAAAAGTTTTTTTCCCATAAAATTTCATCCTAATACCACCTAAAAAAGGCTTGGATATGACAAGACCAAAAAGGTCAGAAATCTAAGGCTAATACCCATTGAAATGGGGCTAGTCGAGTCAGGATGAATATGTCCAAAAATCCAAGGCTAATACCCTCTCCAACAAGCCATTTCAATCATGCTCACGGGAAAAAGTTATTAGCCTTAAAATTTAAGCCTAATACCAACTAAAATGGGCTTGGATATGACAAGTCCAACCACGTCAGAAATCTAAGTCTAATATCCATTCAAATGGAGTAATCGAGTCAGGATCAATATGTCCCAAAATCCAAGGCTAATACACCCTCCAACAAGCCATTTCAATCATGCTCGTGGGAAAATGCTATTACCCATAAAATTTAAGCCTAATACCAACTAAAATGGGCTTGGATATGACAAGACCAACCAGGTCAAAAATCAAAGGCTAATACCCATTGAAATGGAGCTAGTCGAGTCAGGATCAATATGTCCCAAAATCCAAGGCTAATACCCCCTAAAACAAGCCAGTTCAAGCATGCTCGTGGGAAAAGTCTTTTACCCATAAAATTTAAGCTTAATACCAACTAAAATGGGCTTGCATATGACAAGACAAACCAGATCAGAAATCGAAGGCTAATACCCATTGAAATGGGGCTAGTCAAGTCAGGATCAATATGTCCCAAATCCAAGGCTAATACCCCCTCAAACAAGCGATTTCAATCATGTTCGCGAGAAAATGCTATTACCCATAAAATTTAAGCCTAATAACAACTAAAATGGGCTTGGATAAGACAAGACAAACCACGTCAGAAATCTAACTCTAATACCCATTGATATGGGGCTAGTCGAGTAAGGATCAATATATCCTAAAATCCAAGGCTATTACCCCCTCAAAAAAGCTAGTTCAATCATGCTCGGAGGCAAATTCTTTTACCTATAAAATTTAAGCTCAATACCACCTAAAATGGGATTTGATATAACAAGACCAAAAAGGTCAGAAATGTAAGGCTAATACCCATCGAAATGGGGCTAGTCGAGTCAGGATGAATATGTCCCAAAATCCAAGGCTAATACCCCCTCTTACAAGCCATTTCAATCATGCTCGTGGAAAAATGCTATTACCCATAAAATTTAAGCTTAATACCAACTAAAATGGTTTGGATTCGACAAGACCAACCAGGTCAGAAATCTAAGGCTAACACCCATTGAAATGGGGCTAGTCGAGTCAGGATCAATATGTCCCAAAATCCAAGGCTAATACCCCCTAAAAAAAACAATTCAAGCATGCTCGGGGGAAAAGACTTTTACCCATAAAATTTAAGCCTAATACCAACTAAAATGGGCTTGGATATGAAAAGACCAACCAGGTCAGAAATCGAATGCAAATACCCATTGAAATGGGGATAGTCGAGTCAGGATCAATATGTCCCAAAATCCAAGGCTAATACCCCCTCAAACAACCCAATTCAATCATGCTCGGGGGAAAAGTCTTTTACCCATAAAATTTAAGCCTAATACCACCTAAAAAGGGCTTGGATATGACAAGACAAAAAAGGTCAGAAATCTAAGGCTAATACCCATTGAAATGGGGCTAGTCGAGTCAGGATCAATATGGCCGAAAATCCAAGGCTAATACCCCCTCCAACAAGCCATTTCAATCATGCTCGCAGGAAAATAATATTACCCATAAAATTTAAGTCTAATACCAACTAAAATGGGCTTGGATATGACAAGACCAACCACGTCAGAAATCTAAGTCTAATACCCATTCAAATGGGGCTAGTCGAGTCAGGATCAATATGTCCATAAATCCAAGGCTAATACCCTCTCCAACAAGCCATTTCAATCATGCTCGCGGGAAAATGTTATTACCCATAAAATTTAAGCTTAATACCAACTAAAATGGGTTTGGATATGACAAGACCAACCACGTCAGAAATCTAAGTCTAATACCCATTCAAATGGGGCTAGTCGAGTCAGAATCAATATGTCCCAAAATCCAAGGCTAATACCCCCTCAAACAAGCAGTTCAATTATGCTCGGGAGAAAAGTTTCTTACCCATAAAATTTAAGCCTAATACTAACAAAAATGGACTTGGATTCAACAAGACCAACCAGGTCAGAAATCTAAGGCTAATACCTATTGAAATGGGGCTAGTCGAGTGAGGATCCCTAAACCCTAAACCCCAAAACCTAAACCCTAAACTCCAAAACCTAAACCCTAAACCCAAACCCTAACCCCTAAAACCTAAACTCTAAAACCCTAAACCCAAACCCTAAACCTTAAAACCCTAAACCTGTAACTCAAACACTAAACTCGAATTCCAAAATCTCTAAATCCCAAACTTTAAACTTTAAACCCAAATTTGAAACTGAAACTCAAAACCCGAAACCCCAAAATCGAAACCTTAAACCTGAATCTCTAAACTTTTGATAGAAAAAATATAATGATTATTATTTCTAAATAATAAAAAAAATAAAGTTTCAAATTTTATTTATTTACTTTTATTTCTAAATAATAAAAATATAAAGTTTTGAAATATTATTTATTTACTTTTATTACAAAACACATAAAAGGTGTGGCATTTTGCACTCAGTACACCTCTCACAAAACACTCGTTCTTTAGACGATGTGTGGAGGCTTTAAAATGGCCCTCTACCGCACGCGTAAGTCGGGTGAAAAACGGGCTATTTTCGGATTTTCCTTTTTTTTTAAAATAATCAACTGTGAACAGTGTATTGACGATTTCGTCCCTGGTAATAGGACAAAAACAGGCTTCCGACTGAGGGGCACCGGCGTAATTGCACGCGGTCGGACCGGCCCGGTCCGGTCCACCGCAACTTTCTAATTTTTTATTATTTTCGGAGATGGCTAAATACGGTTTTAGCCCCTAATAAGACAAAAACATTGAATTGGGTGCAGGGTTAGAACGGTAATTGTCCCCATTTTTTGAATTTTATAATCGGCGTCGTGCATGTAGAGGCGACGCCGCCAGCGGTTTTCCGCCTCACGCCCTTGTTTAGGCGGCAGCGGCGTGCCTCATACGGTGGACGGAAATTGTCTTCGGCCCGACGACCGTAGCACGAGTGGTCTCCTACGGTGATGCGTGTCACCACCGGATGTCCGTGGACGCTGGCGTAGGCCGGTTAAAGCCGCCGACGACGTTTCTCTCTCTCGAATGTCAAAGTTGCACTTCGGTCCCTTCTACTTTCAATTTCCGGGTTGGCTGTATATAACTCAATCAATTCGGTACAAAAGTTTCGATTTTTGCAATTTCGTCCTCTGATTTCAATTGATAATAAATGTAAGTTGCATTTCAGCCCTTTGACTTTTAATTTTTTAATTTAAGCCCTTGATATTTGATTTTCATTTCAGCCCTTACACTTTTTTTTTGTTTTAATCCCTACTTTTGTCCATGTATATATAAGTGTATTTAACACAATAATAATAATAATAATAATAATAATAATAATAATAATAATAATAATAATAATAATAATAATCATGATTTAATTATTTTTCATTCTTACTCTTTATCTTTTGTTAAAGTTTCTACGATATTTTTCATCTTTCATTTATTTTTGTTTCTTTCATTATTAACATAATAATAATTATTATAATAAGAATAATAATAATAGTGATTATTATTAATATTATAAGAATAGCGCTTATGTATTCTATTATTATAATAATAGTGATTATTTATTCTTTCATTATAAAAATAATAATAATAATAATAATTTTTAATTGGTTTTTCTTGCTTGCTGTTTTGTTCATGCTTTTTTTTTCCCTCGCTATAATTTAATATTTTTTGTTGTTTTTTTTCTAGCAGCAATAATAATTTTAAATGTTAAGACTCCGATGTTGCTATTGTTATAATATTTTAAATGAATATTGCTTCCTTTTCCCTGTTGTTTTTTTTTATTTGCTCTTTCTATTAATTGATTTTAATAATTTTATTATCTGCACAATAATGATTTCAGTAAGTTTTTTTTTCTTATTAAAATATTTTGCTCTTTTTTCTAATATTAGTGCGCACTCTTTTGTGATCGTTTATAACGCAATACCTATATTCTAAAAGATGTAATATATGCTTACGTGACAAACTCAACTCAAAATTTTAAACATTTTAGCTTTTAATATATAATTTTTATTTACTTATATCATATAAATTGATCGTTGTAGATTTATTTGTGTTAAATTATATACAAAAAAATACTCGCGGCAACGCGCGGGCAATTAGCTAGTATATAATAAAGCAAGAGAGCTGCGTCTAGACCAAAATTGTAACAAGAAGGGTAGGGTGAGGGGTGAGTGATAAGTGAAGGAAGTAATGGCGACGGCGACTATGGCTGCAACAGCTGCTAAGCTTATAAAAGGCGGAGGAAGTCCGCAATTACTCCTTTCCTCATCCAAATTGGCACTCTCCTTTCCATGCTTCCCCCTTATTATTCATAAGAAGAAGAAACCCGTAAATAATATTCGACTGCTAATTTCATTTTCAGCAGCAAGACATAATTACCATCTTCACCATTCATTTTGCACCACTGCAAATGTGAATGCGGATGCTATTTCTACATCAGGTTCAGAATCACAATCAGGAGGAGATGCTCCAAGTGATGATGCTGGTGCTATTTTGAGTAAAATAAAAGATGCAGGCAACCTGCTCGACATAAGGGTTGGGCGCGTAATCAAAGCGTGGAGGCATGAGGAGGCTGATTCCCTCTATGTGGAACAAGTGGATGTAGGTGAGGCAGAGCCTCGAATCATTTGTAGCGGTCTAGTTAAATACATCCCCCTTGACCACCTGCAGCAAAGAAATGTGGTGGTGCTTGCTAATCTGAAGCCCAGGAACATGCGGGGTGTTAAGTCAAATGGAATGCTGATGGCTGCCTCTGATGCCTCCCATGAGCATGTTGAGCTTCTCCACCCACCTGATGGTTCGATCCCCGGGGAAAGGATCTGGTTTGGATCCCCTGATGACCAAACTAACCTTCCCGATCCTGCCTCTCCCAATCAGGTAAATGGGTTTTTTCTTTCTTCCCCGACCTGCATTCAACAATCCCATCATGAATACACCTATAATAATGTATAAAATATATCTATCCGTTGCATCGTTCCTGCAGATACAAAAGAAAAAGATTTGGGAATCAGTGCAGCCTCATCTAAAGACTGATGATTCTTGCATGGCAATCCTTGGAGGGGAGCATTTTATGCGGACATCTGCTGGGGTTGTTGCATCCAAATCTCTGAACAATGCCAATATCTCCTGAGAGGAGAAGATTCGTTAATTATTCGCACTAGTTTTTTTTTTCTTAAAATAAAGTACGTTATGCTATTATACTTGTGCTTTATATTTTCATCGCCCTTTTCCTTTCATTCACTGAGAAAGAATAGGGTATGTTCTGTTTTTAGCTCGCTCCTGTGCGTGTACGCTACTAGCTAAGCTTCTCAAAAGTGTTTGCATTGCTTGTCTTGCCTGCCGCTAATTATATCAACTTTTAATTGATTGAAAATCGAAATGAAGCTTCATGCGTCCATTTATGATTTTGCCTTTGAGCAGGGTGCATCGTCAATCACTTGAGCACCTCAAACCTTGCCCCTTTCTTTAGTTTGTGTATTGGCCTCATCTCTCTCTCTATATATATATATATATATATATATATATATGTGTGTGTGTGCGCGCCTCGAGTAGGAGAACGATTGATTGATTAACCATGAGGTGTCTTGGACATACTGACTTTTTTTAATCAATCAAGAGGTAAACAGTTGATTTTCATTTGCAATCAATTATGTTCATTTTGCCAGAATAATACCTTACGATCATGCTAAAATAAAACTGCGAGCCTCTGGAAGTGGGATTTCTAAAAACAATCTTGCAATGCCAACTTAATTGAAGCTGCACACACGGTTACGGTGAGAGGAATGAGAGCAGGAAGGATGGTTGATGATATTGATGGGCCCAAGCCCGAACTCCAATTTTTTTCTCTTAGCCGTTAACCCCGACCCTACTGCTAAGCTTGTTTCTCAGTTAACTTCGAAAAATAAAACATGAAACCAGCCACTAGACCTGGAGATTCAGACATCTTAAAAAACAAATCACCAGATCAATTTAAAAGTTCAAGAAAAAGATGCAATCATACTTTCTTTAAGCTTAGAATTAGTTGCCACTCCAAATACAAATTTGCAGCGTATAACGGAGAGGGGAGTAGCAAAATCACAATGAATTATTATTACATATCAATACGGAAATAATTTCAAAAACAATGTTTTAACACCAAAGCTGTGATTCAGCTTAGGATAAAGCACCATTTTGTTGGGACTTAGCCAATGCAGGGGCTGCAAAGGGCGCCCCTAGCATATCATAAATCTAGGGACTTGGGATAAAGCACCATTTTTTTTGGGACTTGGATAGACTCTTAGCAAATGCAGGGGCTGCAAAGGGCGCCTCTAGCATCATAAATCTGCGAAGACAGCAAAGATGTCCCCATGGATGTAATCATTATCTACCAAGCTGACCAAAAAGTAGCTGCTCTGCACCTGCAAAATTTAACATTGCATCGTCAATGAAGCTGATGCCACCTTCAACAAATGAAATGGGCATGCATGATTGTATATAGCATATGTAGTATGTTTGGTATTGCAATGCATGATATTTTTCAAAAGTATTTTTCGCATTAAAATGGTTTTTTTTTTCAGGTTTTTTTATATCAACACATCAAAACCTAATATTAGAAAGCACTAAAAGAAAAACATCAATCTGATGCTTTCTCAAACACAATGTTAAGAGGGAGTTACCTCTTCAAGTAGCATTCTGGATGGATCACCCTCTGGGTACAAGGAAGCCCATCCTCTTGACCAGATTTCAAATGCCTCGTCCTTCCACACACTGAAGCTGGCGGGATCCACAACAGTTGGCTGGATAATCTCCTTTGCTGGGAAGACCCCCCAGGTTACAGCATTCACATCAGTCAGGGCAACATTAGAGATCCAACTTCCTCCTTTGTTCACAGCAATGTAAGTTACAAAAGGGAAAGACTTGCACTTGTCAACAATAGCATTCAGCTTGTCCTTGGAACAGAAAAACTCTAGATAAGCCTTCTGATATACATACCCTCCTGGCCTACCCCAACCTGCAGGACATATATGGCATGGGTTAATCAAGTCAGAGATGTCATACATGCCTTCCATATCATGCTAAGGCAAATGATATGAGGGCCATTTTCACCTTAGATTCTTTACAGAACCAAAATCAAAAGCCTACTGCAGTCCAAATATAAAGAGGAGCTCAAATTTAACAAGCCCCTTCATATGGCAGAATCCCCATGGTTATCCTTGAACATTTACTTCAAACACCTCTTTTACTTTACAAATCATAGCTATTGAAAGCTAAAGAAAACATGAACCACAGCATCACTTTCAGAATTTTGCAAGCATCAAAGTTAACTAAAGACATGAATGATACCATGATTATCCAGTATTCTCCCAGAACTTTGAGGGAATTTTGCTAGTTTTTGACCAACATAATGCTAATGATATGTTAGATTACAAATAAGAAATACAAGCACCACTTACCAACAGATGGAGAATCAGATTTTTCCCCATTGACAGCTGGTTGACTATTGATAGTCAGGAATCCCTTCAAGTTGATCTTACCCAGATGTTCATTAATGATTTTAGTCTCTGGCTGGAGGCCATCTAGTTCTGACCAAGGACTACTTTTCAACTTCCCAAGGCAGTATACCTTGAATTTCTGATAATCAAAAGGTTAAAAGGTTAAAAAAAAGCTAAAAGTAACTAGAGATGGAAAGGAGAAAACACAAAGTAACCATGGATGGAAACTCTACCTCATATATATCCTCAACACTTTTCAAGGGGGCAGCCCACTCTTCAAGAAGTTTCTTGCCGCGTGCCCGGGGTCGCATAAACTGTATTGAAAAATTATAACTTGCATTGTATTAAAGCAAGCACATGTAATCTAAGCTCGGTTCCTCGTCTAGAGTTTATGCAAGGAAAAAAACAAGAAAAAGAAAAGGCAAAGCAAAAGGGCTCTCTTCATATATGTTCCATCCATTCTCACCCTTAGTTTTCTCCATTCAAAAGACATTGTTCTTGCAGCCTTCAGATAATATTTAACATTCAAGCATGAAAATAACTAGACCGCAAGTGATTAAATTGCACTGGATGACTTTGAAAAGAATACAAAACTCCTAAAAGGATGAAACTAAAGAGCTGAGTTCAGTAAGCCTATGCACCTGATAGTCAGATAAAGCACCATAGGATGGATTACGAGAATCACCCCATCGGCCATGAGGGTACTGGTCCCAACCTATTGTCCTTGATAGGTAGCTCTTTGGACGATTAGCCCTGCAATCATCAGCAATAAATGCCAAATGTATTAGAAAGGAAAACAATAATAAAATTACATAATGCATCTCCAATCAAACTGAATCTGCACAAAAGAATATATAGAATTTGAGAAGAAATACATACCAAAATATCGGACGGACATCTTCTTTGACACGGAAAACATTCGTAGGGGGGCGCCATGGTAACGGCCTTGTAATCTTGGACTCTTCAATCAAACCAAGATTCTGCCATTGTAAGTCCGTTATCAGATGCAATCGTAAGTAGTACTAGGAGCATTTGAAGGAAAATTAATGAAATGAAATCAGAAGAAAACCATTAATATAGCTAAAGCAGATTTCTCCATGTTCAGAGTATAGAGATGCACTGTCTTGATTCCATGAGCTAAAATCTTCTTGCACATTTCAGTTCCAAGGTGAATCCCATAGGCTCTGACGGCCTCTTCATTATCCTTAATAGGCTCCAATGCCGCAGTAACCTCAGCTGGTACCTAAAATAAGAAATGAAACACAGCGTTGACTATGAATTAATTATCATTTGCATGATGGTTTCGTTTGTTTCAATCAGGGAGAATACAAGGGAAGATAACACATCAGTAAATATATACCTTGGTTTTGCAAAAACCAGTCATACGTATGAAGCCCTTGTAGTTATTAATAGGCATAATACCAGGGACAATGGGACAAGTGATTCCGATTTGGCGGCAGTCATTCACAAATTTCAAGAAAATATCAGTATCATAAAAAAGCTGAGTAACAATTAGATCGGCCCCAGCATCCACCTAGAAATTAAGAAAGAAGAAGGCATTAATTAAATAAATAAACGACTAGCTCGATTCATTAAGATAATTACAGAAAGGAAAATTAAGGACCTTCTGCTTCAAATAAGCAAGATCTTTATGGTAATCCTCAAGCGTAGCAAATCCATCACTTCCAATCATATCAGGATGTGCCTCTAAATTTGATTAACAGAGAATTAATTAAAGAGCTGGATCTGGTTTGAAATACTCTGATATCATTTCGATATTTTAATTTAAGAAAAGAAAAAGGGAAAGCAGAGGAGAGGAGAGGATGAAAAACCTGGATAGCCAGCAACAGTAATGCCGAAGTAATCACCATATTTGGATCTGATATGTTTGACCTGCATTACAAAGAAATACAAAGAATAAGAAGGGCTGATTTCGATTCTGACTGATTAGCTGAAGTGATGAGAGGTTCTAACCAGGTCGAGAGCGCAAGAGAAGCCGCCTTGGATCTGGACGAATTTATCCTGACCATGAGGAGGATCGCCACGAAGAGCAAGAACATTCTGGATGCCATTGGATTTGATGGTTTCGAGAGCTTGATCGATCTTCTCAACTGGCATGTTGGTGCAGGTGAGATGCATCATAGTCTCGACACAGATAATGTTCTGCATCTTGTTGGCGATATCCAAGGTCAGATCTGCGGTGGAACCACCAGCACCCCAGGTGATGTCACAGAAGGAAGGATTGTGAAACACCATTCTGTCCATTCTCTCGAACAGGTTGTCCACTCCATCTTCTGTCTTTGGAGGAAAGAATTCAAAGGAGAAAACAACCTTACTGTTGCTGCTGCTGTCACATCCATTTCCATTGGCACTGCCATTTGCATCTCCTCCTGCTGCTGCCGCCCTTATCTTATCAATAACCTTCATCTCTGGTTCTTGAGAAAGGCGATGGGAGAGGGAGAGAGAATCGCTAACAAAATGAACGAGTCGATAGCAAACCCACACCGACAAGTAGAAGTTGTAGATGTAGTTTCTTTGATTTTGTTTCTATTTATAAACAGATGATATGCATCCAACAACCCCCGACTCTTGAGAAATTGGAGTGTCGCCCCCACTAGCAAGCCGAGGAATTGCTCCTGCTTTACCACATTCCCAGTTATTGTTATTATTTTTATAGTCTATTCATTTTGTAACGTGATTGATTAATGCATTTTATATATAGCTACTATTTTGTATTTTTAAAACACAGAAAAATTTTCTTAAAATATGAGCATTGAAGAGGGTTTCATCAATCCCATTATATTATACATGGTACTCAAGGTTATTAAAATCATTTTTTGACACGAAATGAAAATACAATGAAAACTCGGATAGTAAAATCATAAGTAATTTTTTATCAATTTTACTTGAAAATTTAACATAATATATTTTCATGTGTCTAGTATTGCTCTGTAAAGTTTTAACTAAATCCAATATATAGTTTGAAAAAAATAACAAAACAAATATTTTAAAATCAAATTCAATTTTAAGTTATTTCATATTAAAAATCTACTAAACTTGTAAAATAAGAGCAATTTTAATAATTTTATCAATTCTGCACAAGTTAAATCTAATTTTACTAGTTTTGAATATATTTTTTTTAATCTGATTTTACGTGTAAATTTTTATTAACTCATAAAAGTATATAATATTACAAGTTAATCTACGGTAACTCATCCTGTTACCGTATTTGACATTTCTGCCCAATAAAAGAAGGAAAATTACTTTTCCTTTAGTTAATTAAGACTGTTATTGTACCATAGTCTAAACAAATGGAAGGGTTTTTTTATCAACGTATTATGAACATGTAGCCTCAAATTTGAACGAGCAGGAAGGTTGATTTAAATTTTGCAACTATGGCCTTTATCATCTAAATGATCACCTACTATCTAATATTTACCAAAACAGATAGCTCATTATTTCTCTGCTGTTTTGCACCCTTGTATGAAATTCCCTTGCAGTACCCATCTTTTCTCCGTGCAGAATGCGAGCAAGTGGACTCATTGACAATCTTGTTACATGCAAATATCTGGTGCATTAAATTTGAAATTGGGGTCCGAAATGAAAAAAGAAAACAAAAGTAGGGTTGTTTGGTGAAATTGGCATCCACTTGTCATTATCCTCTCCTACCCCCCTGTCCCACTCCCACCAACACCCAAAGACAATATATGGGGAAATGGTGGCTTTGGGATAAATCGGGTTGGTGGGTAGGGACCCACCAGACCAACCCCCCAACCCCTCATCGCCAATTCCTCGCTGCACAACCACACCCGAGTAAAATCACCCTCGACTCCAATCAGATATCTCTGTCGTCTTAGGAGTTAGGACCCAAACCAAGCGGTGCACACCTGCGAGACCCATTGGCTACAATTCGTCTTCTTCATCTGCCAAATCAAGGTTGTCAATATCATTACAATTATCATTCTAGTTTTTTTATTGGAACGAAATGTTCTGATTTCGGAGCATTTCAGCATGCCATTTCAGGATTGTATTGATCATATATAATAAAAATATTAATTTAACAAACATATTTAAAATTCAAGATAAATTAACTTCAAATTATACAATATAAACACAAAGTCAAACAAATATAATCTCAAAATTAGAAGAAAAAAAATCATAAGTTGATCAAAATAAAGAGGATTTTAAGGCCGGAACGGTACCGAGACGTTCCGGCCAGAATTTGACCGGAATTAAAACCGAGACAAAAACAACACCGTTTCATCTCGGTTTTTTTAACAGCACGAAACATTCCGGCCATTCCAGGCGAAACGGAACACAATTGACAACTTTGTGCCAAACTGTTAAAATAATATTTTTTTATTCTTTAAAAATTATTTTTTATATTAAGATATAAGAATAATCTAAAAATACTTAATTTTTTTATTTAAAATACAAATAAAAAATTCAATTTTTCAAAAAAGGGATTTTAAAAAACAATGACAACAAAGCCTAAACCAAATCAAATAATAAACGAAACTCTCTAAATATCCAAAAACAACATTAAACTATTGAACAAAGAATAGCAGAGTTCCGAATTCAGTCCTGATTCTAATGGCAAAAAGTAAACCCGCATGAGCTGTCTCGTTACCTCTCACGCAAAGCACATATGCAAGTGATAATTCAACCACCAATTCCCTGATAGGGTCGGCCCACTTTCCCCAGTCTCTTGCTCCACTAGTCCAATTGGGTGGTCACAACAAAGCAAACTACAGAGGAAGAGCCTACTCGGCTTCATGTTTTTACCAGATAACAATCCTACATTACAGAGTTTCTTGTTTTTCAAAGAAAACTAAAACCGAAAATTAAATTGGATACAAACAATGTAAACCCCTGTGCAATCAAATATTGTTTTATTGAAGCACAGAACTAGTTCATACACTTGTCCACCATTATTACCCGCAATTCTGCGATGAAGGAAACAATAGCATCAGGTGTCTCATCCGCAATCCATGATTTACGAAAAATCACAATTACTCAACCTGGAAGTAAATCACAAAGTTACGAACTCCCAATCTTCTTTTGACATGTCAAGAAATTTAACACTGCCATCTTCAAACATGATCTGCAAAAAAAATAAATGATATCAGAAATGATGGTGACACTCAATTTACATAACTGTAACCTAATAAAGAGCTCTTCTTACTGAGTGTTTTCTTGAATACTCATCATACCGTTTAATAATCCCAAAACATCTGGAAAAATCAAAGGATGGAAAATAAAAATAATCAATAGACCACTACATATGCAAACTTTCAGAACTCGGTTTTTTTATTGAACCAATGAACGAGAGTTCATTAACTGGGGGAAATAAAAAGAACCATTTCTGCATGAAAGCCTGAACATTAAGTAGCCTTCTAAACATACATCTGATCAGTAAGACTAGATAGTCTAACCACTTCGCCAATGCAATTACAGGAGCATGTTGGTAGATTACTGAAAGCATTTTGCGAACTCCCTGAAATGGAATGAACAACAACAAAGGAATAACATTCAGATAACAATATTGCAGAATTTTGCAGCCATTAAATTAAGAACCTCCATGTGATAACAGTATTGCAGGTAACATGCATTAGGAAACTTCTTTACCTATGTGCAAACCTCCATTCTGATAAACCTTCACAAATAACAATACCAGTATCAGTCTGTTTTCCAGAAATGTGTGCATATCTTGTGCAGGGAAAGAAAATAACAGAAAAGAGTGGAAGCTGAATGGCAACATAAGTGTATAACCATACATAAAACAACCACATATACATACATCTTTTCCAGACAGCATTGCTTTCAATTTGGGAGAGGATACAGCCACCTGGCATGCTACTAGTTTTAATGCAGCATCTGAAGACATTTTAGGCTTGCTCGGTTTAACCCCTAGCTTTTTCCTGCAGCCTGAGGCACCACAGTGGCAATCTTGATCTGCACCAAATTGGACAAACCTGCTAAATTTATTAGATTGGACTAAGTATAGATTTTGAAACAAAAAAAACAAAATGTCTAAGAATGCTCACTGTGTAAGCAATAAAAGACTCGTCCATAATTAAAGAAAGCAATAAGAGTGGATGCAAGCACTCGTACTGATAATCATATGTCAGATGCTCGCCCTTTTTTATGTCACGTGTTGCAAATATGCCAATTCTTGTCTCGCCATCAATTATCCTTTTAAGAAAGGCAACAAATCAATTAAGATTGTCTAAAACATGCAAGACTGTAATGTTGACTAATAGGATTAAAGTGAGGAAAAAGGGTCAATGGAGAACCATTTCTGCATCTCGGTATTAGGACAACAGCTGTGGTTTATATATCTTGACTTGTTTCCCTTGTAAGTAGCATCAATTACCATATTGCGATTGATTTCACACAGGTAAAAGTTTGTTTCCCCCCGGTGTTTCATTTTCCAAAGCCTTTCCTCACACGTATTATCATCAATAACTGCATTATATAATAGATTAAGTATTAATTAAAAGGTTGCCAAAATGATGAAGCATCAACTTGTCATATATTACCAAGCAGGGACTCCAGACATCACCTTCTCCAACATACTCTATTACAAACTCTCCATGTTTAATATCTTCATCTGCCACAATTCCAGATCCACATTTCTCGGTCTACAAACAATACCTCCTTTAACTTCATATATTGAGTGCACAAAGCATATGAAAAGTGAACAGAAACCAAAGCACTGTGACATTTGAACAACATCCAAAAAATTGTGGATAAAATTCTTAAGAAGATGAGAAAAATTATTTTCCAGTCCACGATCCATAGCCTCAATAACAATATCCAAGATAAAAGAGAGCGGAAGGACAGAGACAGAAAAGTCATGTACTTGTACCTATAAGATTCTTGTGGTTCTTTTTTCCTTAATGAAAGTATCATTCTTAATGCCCTCGTCCTTCGTTAATATAGTCCTTCTCTACGAATTAACTTAGACAAATAAAAGTCACAGAAATATACCTGCACTAATTTCATCTTCTTCAGTGGCCGATGCTGGAATGGTTTGTTGTTGCATGAACTACCACATTTGCAGCCTGAAGAGCAGCTAGACAGCAGCATCCTTGGAGATAATATAAAAGTAATAATAAGAGTTTTTAAACTATAAAAGAAGCTTCGAAATATATTAGAAACTCAACAGAAATAAGAATAACATAAGATGGATATAAAACTACAAGAAATCGTATTAACCACACGCTCCAATTATTTAAGACAATGACTGGATAAAAAGAAGAGGCATGGTTAAATTATTAGATAATAATTGCTATTAAGGAAGCTTCCAGAGAATGAAAACAACTAGCAGTACCAATTACATAAATCCTACATGACAACATCTTAAGCATTCAGCTCCAATTACCAAAGGCAAGGCATCAGGTTCAGTGAACATGATCATGGACATGTTCCCAGGTGAGCATCAGGTTCAGTGAACATGATCATGGACATGTTCCCAGGTGATTGTTAATCACTATGAACTTCAGACAACTGCTGTTAAATTAATGATTTCACCATGATAATTATTCATTCAGACTCGCATGCATGGCAAACACTCTGGTATCAACTCTAGAATTAGGCAGGGTTACGCAGATGTTTCACAGAAAATCAAACTCTAAGTATAAACCTATTTCAACCAATCAGGTTATCCTGCTCTGACAATTAACAACCATCAAATTTAACTATAAACTTATTTTGACCTCTTGATAAGTAACAAAGCCAAACCGCAAAGAAGCACTGAGCAAGGATATCATTGTACAACATGAACATTTATTGCATTGGCTAAAGCTTGGGTTCAAGTTAAACACTAATCAATCTATGTGCACAGGGCCAGACTCAACTTTTTAAGTATAGGAGGGGACCAGAGGCAAAATTACTATTTTGAGGGGGTCATTATGCAAAGATAACACCATAAATTACTTTGACTGCTGGAATTGGTATAAAATTCATCTTCGGGATGGGGAGCCCATGGGCCCCTTTTACCCCCCTGTACCTCCCTGCATGTCAATGTTCTGAACAGTAACTCGTGAGAGATCAGCTAATAAAGTAGAAAGTGGTGGACCCCAAAATCTCATCATAAATAGGGACGATGTCCTAGAACATGGCCAAAGAATTAAGAACAATTTACAAAACCAATCTGATCAATGAGTGGCATCTCAAGAAATCAATCATGTACTATCCAATAAGGCATAAAAATAAACATGTGCACACCGAAAATAAAGTTGAAGCCAGTAAAATTATATCAAACCAACAAACTATTAGATGAGACTTGGTTACGAACTGTATGTGGCATGAAAATTTATCATATAAAACTCAGAATAACCATGATATTGAAGGCCCCCTCTTACCCACAATGGCAATCTCTATCACACACACGAGGGGAACCCAGTGATGCACTGCAGGAGCAGAATATGCCATCGTCCTCAAGGCGCCTTTTAATCTTCTTGGTGAGATATATATCTTGAAAGTGTCGATCAAGAAAAGCAAATGTCGTGTGTTCATTGAGATAGAGATAGAAAGCGAGAACCCAATGATTTAAAAGCATAAGGACATATGATATCAGTTTCATTTCCGATCAATGAAATGTCTACAGAAGCAATGCGGAGTCCACAAAACGAATATTCAAACAATGGAAGGAAAAGCAAAACATCAAAACAGCTTTCTAAGCCAAAAAAATGAACACTAAAACTGTGACCCATAAAATGGCTTTATAAAGTCACATATTTGAGAGGATACTGCGCTTTATAAGGGTGTAGGCTGTAGACTTTGATTTATTAAATGAATCTGGAAGCTCAAACTCAACTTGATTTCCTATATCCTTCAGCAACTTGTTGAATGCAAGGATGATCAGTTGATCAAGGTTCTAATGGACAAAAGAAACAGAAAAAGGCACCATCGTGGTGAGTTTATCATAGTAACACCCTAGAATCCGATCAACCCATTGTCATAATATCAGAAAAGGATAAATACATAAGGAATTAACTGAAAGAGCATTGTCAGCTTAAAGCAAGTTGCAAAGCAAAAAAACAAGGCTGAAACATTTTAAAATTGCAAGGCAATTAATCCCAAGAAAGAAAGAAAGAAAGAAACAGAATCCTATGAGACGTAGGTATGAGATAAACGATTACATGTCAAAAACATGAGAACCAGGACATTGAGAAGAAAAGGAGAGCATGTGCAGTAAAACTATATCCATGTAAGAACAATATGTTAAAAAGGAAAACTCGAGTCAGTCACCTATAAAATCCAACATCACATGTGTATAATTTTCAATGGTGAACTATACGAGAAGTAAAAAGAGAAGATTGAAAACTAATTCAAATTTGAATGCCAAGCTAAAAGGAAAGGAAATAGAAAGAAGAGCAGAGTAACCTTCTTCGCAGCAGGCATGGCTTCCAGTAGCATGAGCTTGCAGAGTACCGATCATAAAAGATATTACACCACGGATATTACAGTGAGTCAGTAAAGATATCCATTAAAAAGACTAGAAAAAAAAAGAAATAAAATAGAATTGATGATAGTAAAAGGAAATGGGTGGAAAAAGATTCTCAAAGGGTGGAAGGCAGATCAACTGAGTCGTAGTTGGAAAAAGTAAAAACCTAGAAATCAAACACCAGGAACAGACACTGTGAATTCTTTCTCAGTCCACAAAAGATGTTCGTAAGGCAAGGTAAGGCAAGGAAATTTAAAGAGTGAATTAATTGATTCAATTCTTAGGAAACCAATTACCAACAGAGAATGTTTAAGTGAATAAATCTCATCCGGTGTGGTGTTAGCAAGCGAAGAAGAAAAGATTGATTTGTTTTAATGGATAAAAAAAAAGGAGGAAGGAGAGGAATATAGATGCGAGAGAGAGTGTGTGTGAGTGTGGCTTACCAGGGGAAGTGAAGAGAGCAGATCTTCTTTCTTCTTCCTCTTGTGCTTGTTTGAGGGATAGAGACGAAGATTTTGGAGAGGGAGGGAGGAGGGAAGTTGCTTTTCTCTCTCTCTGGCCCTGGCTGTAAATCAATAATAGTATTAATAGTTCAAAACAAAAGAGCAAAGAAGGAAAAATAAAGAGAGAAGCGCTTGTTTTTGTTTTTTTTTTAATTTTACTGTTGATATAAAAAAAAATTGAGCTGTAATAATAATGCAAATGAGTAGAAGTGCAAGAGAGGGAAAAGCGTATCCATCCAATTTACCGGGCGGGACTGATTTTGAATTTATTTATTTTTGTTACAAATATAATAAAATAATATTTTTTTAATTTAAAAAATAATAATATAAAAAAATACAAAAACCATCAAGATTTTCTTACAAAGAGAAGAAAAGGACCACCCAAAAAAAAAGGTCCGGGAGACAACTAGAAATTTTGAATTTGTTATTTTGTTAAAAATATATTAAAATAATAACTTTTAATTTTTTAAATTTAATAATATAAAAAAAAATACAAAAACCATCAAGATTTTCTTACAAAAAAAAAGGCCCGAGAGAACTAGAAAATAAAAAACGACAACGTAGAGAGCAGCATCGCATCAAATGTTTGTCTCTCACACGACACACACGTGGTGATTGAAACACGTAAATCCAAAAAAGCCATTGGAGCAATTCCACTGCATATGAAAAGAGAAAGTTAAAAAATTATATTTTTAGCTTTTGTTTTAATTTTTAACTTTGACAATTATTTTAATAGCCAAAATAGATTTTATGCTTTTGAGTTGTTATTTCTATACATTTGGATAGAGAAATCAAAAAATAAAATATACTCGTTGGAAATAATGTTAATGTGAATTTAAATACAGAAGAATAGACCAATAGTACACTCTCTTCATTGATCTTCTTCTATTTTGCATCAGCTTTCTCTGTCTTTGATACACATCGCGACTCATCTTCAACCAGTGAAAAACCTCATAATAGACATGGTAATGGTTGGACGTCAGCTGTGAAGAAAATTGTGATGCTTGCCTTCCAGTTAATTGGTGAATTCTCATTTCTGACTCTGCAGGCATTGCTTTTTCATCGACTAGGGAGATCTTGGAGAAAACCATTGGACAAGGTGAAGTTGTGGATTTTCAATTTTAATGAATTAGCTTTTTCCCATCATTCAACTATGAATCACAATAATAATAAAATTCTTATTTTGTAACACTATCATGGATTACTTTTCATTCATCCTCCCAATTTAATTATGCAGCCATTAGATCGAGAATATGTTGAGATTCTACATCTGTTTGGTGATTCGGAGTCATCGACTTTCTCTATTCATAATCTTCTTCGGGCTGGAAAGGCTTATGGCCTTGCAGCTGGATCAAGGGTAGGCCCTTATGCAGTGTGCCACTCTTGAAAGATTTACAGATGGTGTTGCTAAAGCAACAAACAATAACGTGGCTGCATTTCTTGCATTTGGGATTGCGCTCGCAATGATCTGATATCATCTTATAGAAGAGAACTTATATTACAATACTCGATCTAAAATAAATGCTGTAATTTGTTTTTTCAATTTTCTCTATTGTTACTATTTATAGAAAAATAAAAGATGATTTTACATTTTTATCAGTCTCAATTTTTATATATAATGGGTGATAAAGAAGTCAATGGAACTGTGTCACGTGCTTAATGCATCTCCCATGAACTCCTTGACGTGCTACAAATGGAACCGAACGGGGGGATTTCAAAAACTTATGTTGAGGGATTCAATGCGAACTTATATTTTGATAGGAGGACTAAATTAAATAATTTGAGTACTAAAGGGTTGAACAATATCGTAAGACCCCCTTATATTTCCTTCACCTTTTCTTTCCTCCAGATATAATGAGATTGTTGAGCATCCAATTTATTAATCTACACATGAATGTATGAAAGTAGTATGCATGTAATTGTTGTAGCTCTGATGAAAAGGAAAAAACGTTGCATCAATCACTACAATCAATTTAAAGTCGCAAAAGGCTGTTCAGAAGTTAAATTCTCAGATTATGAGAGAAGAAGCTGAGTATGGAAAACCAGAAAATCCCACAGGAGTGTGGATATGCTTCCACTTGATGGTGTCGTTATTGCTATATCCATCAGAGAGGAATGCCCCTTCCCCATCACATTCGCCACAATCTAATGTTGAGGATACCCTACCACCACCGCCACTCATTACAAACAATCGATGGTTCCGATCTTCTTGGCCGGCCAACATAATCAAGAGCAGTCACACATGTGGTTGTTCCAGTTATGCAATTTGGAAGTGGAGTTGAGCTGACAATTTCCAATCTAACGTTGTCACTGACCTTGACTGCCTCTGCTTTGCTGCTGCTGCGACTGTTGTTCACCTCCCAAGAACCATGACCATTGGTATTTGTCCCTGTTGACACAACCTGTACCTGTGGCTGCTCTAGGACTAGTCGTCGAAAAAGGCCAAACCCCGTCAATCTTGGACCAACACCCACTATGGAGAAGTAGCTTGCCAGAGGATGGAAGGGCTAAACATTGGCAGAACATAGGAATCCCTGATCCCTCTGGAGGCCTTGTCCTCTGCCAGATGTTATGCGTGGCATTGTAGATGCTCAGTGCATACTGAGGTGGACTGTGTATGTGTTGCTGCTCTTGCTCGTCTCTGTTTTTAAATATTTTATTGCTGCTGCTAGTAATAAGGGGATCATCATCAGTAGTCGAAGTAGTGGAGAAGTTTGTTGAAAGAAGGAAGGATGAGAAATCAAGTGTAGCCCAGTATGGCAAACTGATTTCATATTGGAATGGAATTGATAAGGCACCCTCACCAGGCACTCCATGGCAATCTCATCTGGAAGGCCTGGAATCAGCTGCTGCTTTTGATCATCTTCTAATGCTTTTTTTACTTTGACACTAGTTTCTGTTGCTTCAATTTTGTTTTCCCTACTTGTGAGTAATTTCCTACACTCAGCAAGTCTATGCATAAAGGGTCGAGTAAAAATATGCAGGGACATGTATTGTATTACGTGGACAGTTTAGTAAGTATATACTTAAACATGTTTAGATTCATTAAGTATATTAATGGAGTGACAGCTCAAAAGGGCTGTAAATTTTTCATCGGATCATCATATCGTGAGATAGATTCAGAAAAGAATGATGAAAGCATTGTAATAATTCATCGTTGACGACAAAAACCAAACCCCACAGATTCGTTCTCCGCAAGCAAACATCATCGGGAGGGAGGTATCTATAGAGCTGGCCCAAAAAACATGGCCGGGTTCAGACAAACCCAGAAAAGTAAGCAAGCAACCACTCGCTCCTAGAAACCTTTTTAAGATCCCCTTCTTATCCTGCGTCCGAAAAATCAGATGCTTCTTACAATTTTGTCGCTTATCTTTCGGACATTATCCAACCCAATTGATTCATTATTTTATATGAATAAGATGTGAAATGAAGCAATGGTTATGGATATTTTAGCAGCAAAAACCAATTTCATGCAGCTCATTAGCATCTTTATTTAAAATCAAGACGAGTGAGTGAAGTGGATTGAGTTGGAAAGGGATGTCTGCATAGGAGATCATACATTGATGGCCCTATACTATGCTTTTATCATCAATCATGACACTCATTTCACATGCAAAAGCAAAAGATTCCGCTCTCTCTATATCTATAGAAGAAGCCAAGAAAAAAAAAACAAGCATGAGTGAAAATTAGGTTTTACAGCTCAATCAATTAACAATTGAAAGTATCTTGCTAATTTCTATTTTTTAAAAGTTGCTACAAGACATCACAAAATTTCAAAGGAGAAGCAACAGTACCACTCAACAATTACTCGCAGAAGAAAATAATTAAAAAAGAGAACTGAAGTCGATAGTTATGAAATTTAAAAAAAACCTCATAATCAACTTCAGTCTATATCGGTGGTGTAGGGATTTGTCTTAGCGCATGTATAAGAGTGTAGTTGCGGTTGTTTTTGAAAATGCTTTCCATTCAGAAATGTATTAAAATGATGTGTTTTTATTTTTAAAAAATTATTTTGATACCAACACATCAAAGTGATATGAAAACATCAAAAAATATAATTTAAAATAAAAAAAAAACTTTTTTTTTTAAAATACTTTTAAAATACAAGGATGAATAAAGGCTCGGAAGTCTTACGTCCATGTCACCTTATATTAGTCTTACTTCCATAACCATGATCCGATACCAGATTGCAGGATAGAAGAGAGCAAATGCAGAGGGCAGGTGGTTGAATTCTGATACAGTCAATGATGAATTAAGTTGGGACCTCCCCTAACTTAATATTATTAGTTCTCTCAATCGGGTGAGCAATCATCTCACAGTATACATCAATTAAAAAATATATAAACTGAGAGCACATTCGATGGACCTTTTCTCCCCCCCACCCCCAATTTATTTCGAGGTGTTACTTCTATAGTATAATATAATTAATTAATTAATTAGTTGTTGGTCAATGAAATGTATATATAATCAGTGGATGGACTTTCTTCTCTCTTTTCTTTTCTCACCTGTGGTGACAAGGGTGTATCCTAAACTTTTGACATGTCATTGATTTTTCTTTTTTTTTATTTATAAAAAAACACTATTTCTTGACGGGTGTGTTTCTAGATGTACGAGCCTGTTTGGCTCTGCGTTGCAACCGGTGTTTTGCCAAAATTTGAATTTTTTTTCATTTTAAATGAATATGTTTTAGTATTTTTAGATCGTTTTGATGTGTTGATGTCAAAAATGATTTAAAAAAAATATTATTTTAATGTATTTCGACACAAAAAACACTTTAAAAAGCTACCGCAACCGAACTACCAAACAGGTCCTACTTATTCATTCAAAAGGGCGTTTCACACTGGTGTCAAGTCTTTCGATGTCACACACGGCCACACACTGTTCATGTAAAATTCCACCGTTATGTCTGCGTACACACCTCAAGCGAGTCCAGTCCGTGTACTAAAACGCGGTGTTTTGTTTTTTTTTCCCCTTATAACGCGGTTCACTAATTAACTAATTAATTAGTGCCTTGATTTTATGCTTACATTTACAATTAATATGAAACCATCTCTCCTTTTCCACATCCACACCCACGATCTGAGCCCTAACGTTGGGCAGGTGATTACGAATAAATGCTGCATTTTATATTATAGTTTAGTGTTTGTTTATTACAGGGTGTCTTTTCAAATGATTTTTTATATTAACATATTAAAAGCAAAAAAAAAACAGACTAATCACGCGGCGCTGTCCCTTTACAGTGTCCCTACGACACTAGTAGTGAACTCTTTCTATTATTTGTGTTTCCTTAAATTAATCCCGCCTGCACATCTTTTTTGCTGTTGTATAGAGTGCTATATCCAAGCTTGCCAGTCAATACAGGAGGGGGATCAGAGGGAGAGGATATTTGAAAACTATTGCAGGGTCACCAGCAAGAGGAGGCAGAGAATAATATTGAAGAAACATATGGCGGAAGGAGGGTCTACCTTAGAGTATACTCCCACATGGGTTGTGGCGGCGGTTTGCTCTGTTATCGTTCTTATTTCTCTTATTGTCGAAAGAACCCTCCACTACCTTGGCAAGGTCATCCATCATCTACAGTACTCTCCCCCTCCCATATACGTGCATCTATGTTATGTTATGTATAGCAGCGATCAATTCTTTTAATCGCTATGAATTGTTGTTCATCTTTCTTTCTGCATATACATATATATATATATGGAAGAGAATACTCATGCGCTGATCATTCTGATATATATATATATATATATATATTAACGTTTTCTATCCGTGGCTGTCTGCAGTTGTTGAAGAGGAAACACCAGAAACCGCTCTTTGAAGCCTTACAGAAAATCAAAGAAGGTAAAACAATAATATTCACATGATTCCTATATATGGGGTGTGTGCAGATTGATGTTTAGAATTTTGATTTTGATGGTGGTGGTTGTGGTGGTGCAGAGCTGATGCTTTTGGGGTTTATATCACTGCTGCTGACAGTGCTCCAGGGAAGAATTAACAAAATCTGCATTTCTAAAGCATTGTCAAAAAAAATGCTGCCCTGCAAGGATGAAACCAAAGAAACCACCACCACTGCCCATTTTCAGACTTTCTTCTCCTTCGTTCCCGGTGGGATTTCCCGTCGCCTTTTAGCCGAGGACTCCTCGGCTAATTCTTGTCCCGAGGTAATCAATCACTCCTATGTGTTCATATTTCTGTCATCACTTGTAGTGATGAGCATCAAAATATACAGTTATCAAAAGTAGTAATCATATTCATAAGTAGTATTAATTTGGATGGAGTGCTTGACAAGGCATCATGGATATGATTCAACATACGCCAACTACGTTTACTTTTTCTCTTTTCTTTGAATAAAAAAAGACCTCTATTTGTATTGTCATGTTAAACGGGACATTAGAAAGGACTTGGATAGCTCTACAATAATATAATATAATCAGGTTTAGATGTAAATTGTATGTAAAATTGAAAACTAGCTTTTTTTTATTAGTAGTAATATAGTAAAGTTCTTGCAGCTAGGGAGACCCTCAGATCTCAACTGAATTCTGAAGATGTTTGATGCTTAATCTGGACTGTAATATTTGTCTTTACTTTTTCCTGTCAGTGAAAGAAAAGAGAATTGTCGGAAAGACCGTGATGACCTGTCTGGCACCCTTGTTTGTAACTATTGTAACCTCTCTTTCCATAGAGACTCTAGTTCCTGTCTTGACCCCATCAATGACTACCTTTACAAATTGGAGTGATTAAGCCTATATTTGCTTCTTCTAAAACCTTCAATTGCTTATATCTGTTCGACAGAATTTCATTAGCCAGGACATCTCTGTGGTGAGAAGAACTAGTTTGTTAGTTTAGTTTCAAAATCATGCTCTCTCAAATATTCAGGATTACTAATTGCTCACCATCGATCCCTTAATGGTGTTTGACAGTTGAAACCACATGCAGTTTTAGATGCCTTGCTTAATTAGCTAATTTGAACATCGCTTGTAATATAGACTGTGCTTTGTCCTTTGAAGTATGGATTTAAGCAAGCAGAATTTCTTTTCTGGATAATAGCTTCAATAAAAACAAAGTTTGAAACACATTTGACAGGATTATGTGAATTCATGTGTCTTGTAATAAGAAAGAATTTGTTACCTTTTTAAGCCATGTGATCCAATGGAAAATTCATATTTACAGGTGCGTGCCTAACATCTTTCCTTTTTTATGACGGTGCAGGGAAAGGTCCCAATGTTATCTACAACTGCATTGCATCATCTTCATATATTTATCTTCGTGCTAGCTTGTGTGCATGTGGTTTTCTGTGCTCTGACCATTCTTTTTGGAAGCGCTCAGGTAACTTCCACAAATTCATTTGCCCCTCTAAATTTTGCATTATTTTCTGATCCCTCGTATTGAATACTGTTTCTTAAATGTCGTCGTCTGTGCAGATAAGGCAGTGGAAACATTGGGAGGATTCTATCTCAAAAAAGGAACAAGATCCGGAACAAGGTAATGCTTGTTAACAGCTTTAGTTTGCTTGTCCTATTACATGCCAATTCTCCTGAGAGTTTTATCATAGTTATACTGATTTAACTTCATAATGAACTGATGCCATTCCTATACTTTCTTCAATAGCCAACTCCTCCTTAATTTTGTTGACTTTCTTCTTACATGCTAATGTATTGCAGCTCAAGGTCCAAAGTTTACTCATGTTCGAGACCATGATTTTATCAAGTCACGATATCTGGGTTTCGGAAAGAATTCTTACATTCTGGGTTGGGTGGTAAGTCCTTCCACAAGTTCAGATGGTACTAAAACAAATAGAAATCACAAACACCTTGACTTGTTCTCCATTAATATTTTGATGGGGGAAAAAAAATGCTTTACATTAATATTTTGAGTTGAAATGCATCCTGTCTGAGGATGAGTTTCCGACTTCAAGAAAACACTTCCCTATGAGTTTTTCTCTTCAAAAGTGTGAAAATAATGCTGCACAAGCAAATTAGAGAATTTATCAAAGCAAATAGCTCTTAACTGCAAAAGTGTGCCCCTGTATGCATGCAGAATCAATGGCAGTCTTGTGTAGTAAACATTTGTCAGTTGGGGATTAATAAAATTAAACAATCATGTGTTATGAAATTATGATTATATGGGTTTCTTCGTATCAGAAGAGTACTTCTTAGAAATGACTCATCTTGCTTTATTTTTCAGCATTCATTTTTCAAGCAGTTCTATGCATCTGTAACAAGATCCGATTACACCACGTTGCGACTGGGATTCATTATGGTGAGTTTAGGACTCTGTTCATGCAAATTCCTGTGTTTTTTTTTCCCCATTTTTAACATTTTTTCTACAGAGTCATTGCAGGGGAAACCCGGAAGTTCAATTTTCACAAATACATGATGCGAGCCCTCGAAGCTGACTTTAAGAAAGTCGTTGGAATAAGGTTTGTGATTTTCACATTCTAATCTTAATTTATGCAATGTAAACTGTTTTTTCCATCGATAATAAAATTACATCCTTGCAATTTGAAACTGGTAGCATTGCATGTTCAGCTTTTTCAAAGAGCATATCATCATTCCATGAAGTAGTTCTTCTGCGCAAAGTGAATGCACTAAATTTTGGTTTCATGGCTGCAGCTGGTATCTTTGGCTATTTGTGGTTATCTTCTTGTTCCTGAACATTTCTGGTAAGCTAGTTAATTTTGTTTATCAATAACTAGAGCATCATTTTGCATCTTTTATATTGAAATCCATTCTTTTAGTAGCAGAGCACACCGTTTTTTGTAATGCAGCACAGCAGTGTAAAATTTGGCAATTAGGATAGTTGCAATGAATTGTCCTATTTTGAAATTAGAATAGAGAAAACCAAGTTCTGAAAAGTTCAGATTTCCAAAACTTAAGATGTGTTAATAACAAGCCAAAACCTTTCTTTTTCTCACTCTTAAAGACTGCCAAGTAAGTTTTGCTGATTAAAATCAATTTAAGCTGATGCCATATTCTCTGTTTCCATCCTTTCCTGCTGTATGAAGATCATTACGTAACATATTTTTGCTATGCAGGTTGGCATGCATATTTCTGGATTGCATTCGTACCCTTCATTGTAAGCAGTCCAGTCCTATATTTCTGCTTTTATTATTCATCAAAGAAGTTGATAGAGAGTTTAATTAGTTTTTTATTTTTCATGGTGGTGCTCTTTTTGCAGCTTCTACTAGCCGTGGGTACTAAGTTGGAGCATGTGATTATCCAATTGGCCCATGAGGTTGCCGAGAAACATGTAGCAGTTCAAGGGGATTTGGTTGTTCGACCTTCAGATGATCACTTCTGGTTCAACAAGCCTAAAATTGTTCTCATTTTGATCCACATCATTTTATTCCAAAACTCTTTCGAACTGGCATTTTTCTTCTGGATATGGGTACAGACAGCACCAGTACACTGCACTTCCAAACAACATCCAGCAAATTACTACATGAATATATGACATTTCTCACTGGTTATTACAGGTTCAATATGGTTTTGACTC
>CM055442.1:2045717-2131072 GCA_029228465.1 Salix viminalis
ATAATGGGACAAGTTGGTTATATTATTCCAAGACTTGTTATAGGGTAACTTCACATTCAAGCCTATTGTGTATTCTACCCTATATATATCGATGCACAAGTTCTAATTACACGCTTTGTTTCCCATCTATTAGAGCATTCGTTCAGTTCCTCTGCAGTTACAGTACCCTACCACTCTATGCAATTGTGACTCAAGTAAGTTGGAGCTGTCTTGTGTAAATATATTCCAGGAAGTATGACGCATAAAGTGTGATTCTATTTGTTTTTTTTTTTTTTATAATGCAGATGGGAAGTTCATTTAATAGGGCAATATTTGAAGAGTATATTCAAGAAGGGCTAGTGGGTTGGGCTAGGCAAGCAAAGAAGAAGACAGTGTTGAGAAAGGCTGCAAATGAGTCTAGCCATAATCAAGCAAATCCCAGAGAGGAATCTCCTCTGATTCAGATGGCAAAAGCTGGATCCAAGGAAACTGTAATGGGAGAGAACAAATCAGGAGAGATTGCACATGGAACTGTCTCTTAAGGAACTACATGAACTACCTACCTTGGAAGCCACACAAGAATCAATGTACTTGCCACCTCTTTAATATATAGGAGTACATACGTTGATAGAGCTGGTGTGTTCAGCCTGAAAAGGGTTGCAATAGGTTTCTGCTCAGGTTTTGCCTTCATTTATTATTACTTGCTGCAAGTAACTTGATTGGCATCCACTGACTTGCGTTTTCCTAAGAAAATCAAAGATACATTCAACATTATGGTCAAAGCACGTGGAAGATGAGAATGCTTTAAGGAATGGAGTCAAGGTATCCAATATATGATTTTACAGAATCCAAACTACATTCAATAAATCGGTAAGGTGAACTGATATGAAGAATTACATGGTAATGAAGAAGGGAGTTATTCAGTGCATTTGTGCATTTCAATGAGATACAGAAACCATCAAGAAAATCAACCACGGGGACCTTCTCCTCATCATCATCAATCTACCAGGCATAGCAGTTCAAGAAGGAAATAAATATGGAGCACAAAAACATAACCAGAAGACAATCAGCACAGGTATTAAGTTGACACCAAATGCATACTATAATAATTAAATTCATTGAAATCACAGTGAATAAGACCATGTTCTGCATAACAAGTAACAAAGCCAAGTATCATTTCAAAACTTTTTTCAGATTTTTCAATTGCCTCACCTTGACACTGATCATACGAAAACAATAAAAAAAAGAAGAAAAACATTACTTGAGTACTCACAGAACAAAAATTGTTCATTTTGTAAACCTCAAAACATTACATTTGACAAAGAAAGCGAAATACTCACAGTGGTTAACCTTGAACAAGTGATGTAATCACACAATGCCTATTACAATCCACAGCTTTGGGAACTGGAAACCCATGCTCTTTCAATGCCTACAATACCAATAAGCAAAAGTTTCACCACGAACCACTTTTGTAAATTTGAATAAAAGAAAACAGTAACAGAAAAGGCAACCTTCATAGATGCAAAGTCTTTCAGCGTAGCGTAGCGAATGTTGACAAGTATATCCAATCACAACCAGGCAGGTGCCTCAAATAACCCCCCTTGTATTTTGAAGCTCTATAAACTCTTTCTGCCAAGCCCACGTAGCCTCATTGCCAAAACAGTATCATCCTCTATAGCAACCTCATAAATATCAGATTCTTTGTCAATCCGTATTTAAATATCAAATGCTTGAAAGATTTTAGAGAAGCACATGCTTGACAACAGTAAACAATAATTATACTTGAAGATGACATTATAAATTTGGAACTAGCAGCATCTATCACAACAGCATGGCAAGAGCAATGCAAATATCCTGCTAGGAATTCTGCCAATTTCAAGGCCACCAATATCAGTGCTAGAAATACAAAACAGTGAAGTCAATAACTGCACAGATTTTTGCATTTCTAATTCAAACCTTCAGGCACTAATTGATAAAACCCTCCCAAACTTCACCAGTAATCCCTACAAGAACAAGAACCATCTCTAAAATGGTGAAAGCGGCTGCAGTCCCTCACAACAACGTATCTTTCAAAAACCTTTGATATTAGTTTGATTGCAAAATGACAATCTGTGCATACTCTTAAATTCTTAATAATCCTAATCGGGGTCCCTGGTATTGTATTAATGAGCATAAAAGCAATTGCAATCTTCTCGCTATGATAAAACAAAGCACTTTCCTTTTCTTCCTCTTCAATGTCTGCAAGCACATTTTCCGTGTGAGGCACATAGCCTGCCAATTTCAACTTCTTGGCTATCTCCACTAGCATTTTATATATTGCCTCATTTTGAGGATGAGTCCTATCACCCATAACAAATTCATGGACATGATTTCCCAACTCTACAAGGCTATAACCTGGAGTTTTTCTAACTCCTTCACTAAGCATTGTCCTTCTGACCTCATGCACATCTGACCAACGCTGCTCAGATGCATACAGGTTGGAGAATAGCACATAATCTCCACTGTCTTTAGGCTCCAACTGTACGAGTCGGGCTCTTGCAAATGCTCCTAAGCCTAAATGCCCATGTATTGTGCAAGCCCCCAACAAGGTCCTCCAAACAACAGCATTAGGCTGCAATGGCATATCCTGAATATAATCATATGCTTCTTTCAACATGCCTGCTCTACCTAGCAAATCAACCATGCAACCATAGTGCTCTATTCTAGGCACAATATCATATTGCTCCTTCATCCTCATGAAGTATTCAAACCCCTCATTAACTATACCGCAATGACTACATGCATATAAGACCCCAACAAAAGTGATCTCACTTGGCACCAATCCCTCTCTCTCCATATCCTTGAAATGCTCAAGAGCTTCTTCACCGAATCCATTAACAGCCAATCCAACAATCAAAGAAGTCCAAGAAACCACATTCCTCTCAATTCCGATCTCATCAAAAATATTGCGTGCTTCACTAATGGTTCCGCACTTTGCATAAAGGTCCAGAAGGGCATTATTAGCATGCAGGTTTTTGTTAAGACCAACTTTCACCATATACACATGAGCCCTCCTGCCCAAGGCCAGTGTTGCAAGATCAGCACAGGCAGACAGCAGACTAACCATGGTGAATCCGTCCGGCTCAACACCTTCAGAACTCATTCTCTTATAAAGTGTTAAAACCTCATTGGGTTTCCCGTTAAGAGCAAACCCATTAATCACAGAATTCCAAGCCACAATATCCTTCTCGGGCATTAATTCAAATACTTTGTATGCATTCTCGAACTGGCCACAAGCAGCATACATGTGAAGCAAACTGTTTTGAACAAACAACAATGATTCGAACCCATTTTTTGCAACAAGGGAATGTATCTTTTCACCCACTTTGACATCGACCACCTTAGACACAGCCTTCAAAAGAAAAGGATATGTGTGTGTGTCAGGTTTCAGTTGCATGTGGTGGTACAATTCAATGGCTGGTTTTGGATTTTCACTCTCAGCATAGCCTCTAATCATGGTATTCCATGTGAAAACGTTTGGGCTTTGGATTTGGGTAAAAATATTGTGTGCATAGTTCATAGGGACTGAAAGGGAAACAGAAGTGTATATAAGGTGCTTGCCCATATCTGAGTTGGTTACTGAGATGCCATGTCTGATAGAGAAGGCATGGATTTGTTTCAGTTTGAACCTGGAACAAATTTGCAAAAGGGCAATGCATTTTCGGACAATGTAAGGTGTTCGGTTATCGGTTGTACTCATCTTAGCATGTCGCTTACCTCGTTAGCTTCTGCTAGAAAATGGAATGACTGAAAGCATGGAAGAAGACAAAACAACAACGCTTCTCTAAGTTCTGAACACTAAAAACGGTTTGCAATGTGTTTTGGACAGCCTTTGAAAATGTTCTTATATAGCATTTGAAGTCAAGGGCAATGAATTGATTTTTCTTTTGGGAAAATTACATTTGATTTTTTTTTCCATCGAGATCAAATTAGAGGAGATTCGATGTATTTTTCTCCCTTTTTTTTTGAAATTGACTTGACTTTCAATAATTGTTATCCTTAGGGTTTAAAAAATTCTTCTTTCTAATTAGTACAAACAAATATAACATAAATCATGTAAAGAAATATAATATTTTGATGAGTTGCATCTCTGTTCATGATCTCATAATAATTCAATAGAAAAGATTACTGTGTATACCATGATTTGCAAAAGGTCTCATCTTTCTCTTTTTTATATCAGAAGCTCCCATAACCATCTTCCTCTTTCCCTACTAGTAAAAAAAATATATATGATATTCTATTCCAAAATTGAAACAGGACGAAATCAATACTGCGCTCTCAGCTTTCCTTCTACTTCTTTTCATTCATGCTGATTACATTATGATTGCACTTAGAGCAGTTCTCCACTTTTTTCTGAGGTGTTCCACGCAGAGAAGTTGGTGAAAATTATCTCTTTAGGATAGTGTTGCTGCAAACAACTTAATGACAACTTGTCGCATATTTCACCAGCTGCACATTTGTTTCTGAATTCGGGAACTTTGGGAGGATTTGCCACCCTTGTCTTTGTAAGAGTTTCTGGATGCATAACTCCTCCGGCCCCCGCGAGCTGCTGCTACGGCACGTTTTCTCTGCTTGTTTAGACTCTTGTTCAGTTCAGCATCATTTTCAATTGCACTTTCATTATCTTCTTCCTGGAAAATGAAATTGCTGAGTTTTGCACATAAGAAAGTAGGATAAATGCCGAGTGATATCATTTTATAAAGCAGCGCAAACACCATGACACTAGAATATTTACAATGATGAGCAACAAACAAACTCCACTTTTTTTTCCTTTTACCTAGAAGATCAAGTAGAAACAAAGATATAGAGCATGATAATAAATGTAGTTACATACACCAGCGCATATAACCCAACCAACACAACTTTACGATGAATAGTACATTTCCAAATTGCCTAAGTTGGCATCAGAAAAGAAGACATTTTCCTTTGGGTGGCATTTGTAAAGAGATGAGAAGGAATAGAGCTATTATTAATTTAGTGTGTTAAACATCCCCCATAAGATATAATTCGAGAGAAGGAAAATGTGATGCAGAAGAAAAAGTGTTTAGTAAGAATACTTAGAAAGTATTATAAAGATGCAATCAAGCTGGATCCACAGGCTCAACATCATGAGCCAGTAAGCTTTTGGACATGGATGGATGCAAAGCCCCAAGTAACACTGTAATCCAAACCCCCAAAAAATACATGCTCATGTAACATGTCAGACTGAAATTTAAAAAAAAATCAACAGCTGGAGCAAAATATATTTGAAAATGTACCTTGTCGCTGTCATCTTCAATTTCAGGCCCATTATCTTGACCTGCTTTGCAACTCCGTTGCTTAACCTCTACCCCGTCCTCATCAGAGTTTGAAGTTTGCTCTTCCTGAAAAATAATTATTATTAGTAATTTAAAACTATCCAATGCAGAGAAAACGTTCTGGACAAGAGTACAAACAATAGACAAAAAAAACATCGATTTACTGAATGCAGGTGTGTTCCAGGCAAATCAGTTAAATAAACTGCAGACTGTGGGTCTGCAATAAAAACCTGGGCATTCTTCCCAAAGCCATGATATTTAACTTTTTAGAATGGTTATTTTTGCATACTTGAATCCATTAGTAAGTATTTTAGCTTTAAATATCTTCAAATTGATCATATAGCCACTCGTTTCCTTACTTCAGAATTTTCCTTGCATGTAATGGTAATGGTGTGATTATTTTTCTCTGGTCTCTTTTGCTCAAGTCATTTATAAAAACATAAGAAGCTGAAAAGGGGTTTTGGTTTGTTAGTCTGCAAAAGAGGCAGAGCACAAAAGGACACAATCCACAACAGGGTCACCCTATCAATAGCGAAAATCATTCTGGTTGTCAAGGAAATTTTTTTCCATTTTTTGGTCAACTTCAGACAGATTAAACTAAACCAGCTCTTGATCTTTACAGTTCTACTTTCCAAATGAATCATTGCAACTCCCTAACAGGCATGACAAAGTTCCTCTCTCTATGCCCACAGATAATGCAATGTGTTCTTCTATCAATGTGCTCTGATGTAGCAACATAAAGTTCAACTACACTCGGTGATCTCAAGAGGTTAAGACCTCAGTTTGTAGCAGACATCTAAGTCATGCCACTTAAATGGGTTGTGACAATAAAAGAAAAGAAAAATATACCTGCTCCTCCAAGTGAAAAGAACTTAAACCCTTGACATTTGCTTCCATCGACTCAACAAACTGTTTATCTTCAGTTTCCTCTCTGCCAGAGTCTGTATCATCTGTGTCCTCTTCAATGAACTGCAAAAAATAGAACTTCATTCAGAGTTGTAATGAAAAATCATTTGAGATTTTTTATTTGACTATACATGCTATGCCAGAACAATAAGAAAAGTGTACAAGGAGAAACATCAAAAGCTGAAGCCTAGAAATCAAAATGTTATTTGAAAACCAGCACTGTCAAGTGTACTCATAACTCCTAAAATCCAGCACTGATACAGAGAGTTTCACAGATATATCATAGATCTGTAGCGTCCTATTTTCCAGCAACATGTGGATGAACTGAGACATTATGGAAAAAGCATCACTTGTAGTTGATGGGACCAACACAGAGAGGAATGTTAATGGATAACAGATTAGAGAGTAAGAGATAGAACCACAGCAAAATACAAGAGAAGTAATTTTCATAAAACCATCTAAAAGATGCATCTACAAATTTGTATATAGAGATGGAATAAAAGACTGACTTTCAACACAGAAGAGGCAACTACAAGATATGCAGGGAGCTTTCCATAAGAATTAGAAGTTGACACGTGCCTATCAAATATCAAAGGTGGATGATGCAAAATAAAACCTAGGACGGATTGTAGTCATGTTAACTTAATATGAGTTTAAGATAGAGTTGAATGAATTCATCAAAATAGTTAGCACCAGCACTGAGGCAGGGTACAAGAAAAAAAACTCCCACCCCATAGGGCAATCTAAAAAAATGCTTCACCATACTTTCTCAATGTCCTCCTGATCTTTCCTTGAGAAGCCACTGGCAGCAAGTTCCTTGTCAAGAAAACCAGAAGATTTGGATATTGAGGAAAAGGATGGCCAGCCAGTTTCATCTGTGTCTGCATCAGAGTCCTCATTATCATCTGTGTTTACTTGAAAAGTGAGGTTAAACCTGTGGCGACAATAGAAATTATTAAGCATGAGAGACTGCCTATTGGTTAGGAAAATTCGATATTCAAGAAGGCAAAATGCAATCCAGAACTCCCCAATTGGCAGTCCAAGTTTCAAATATCAGATTAGAAATTTAGCAAATTAACCATGGACTGACCTCTTCTGAAAAAACTTAAAAATGCATTCAACATCACGGTCAAAGTACCTGGGAAAAGGGAATGTATTAAGGAATCAGTTGTTGGATCCAAAACATGATTCACAGAATCAAAACTAAAAGCATATCAGTAAAATAAATTCGCATGGTGTTGAAGATGGGAACTGAATAAGTACATCTGGGCATTCCGATGAGATACAGAAACCATCTGGGGAAAATCAATCACGGTGACCTTCTCATCATCATCAATCTACAAAGCACAGAAATTTGCATGGATAATAAATGCATAGAAAAAAAAAACATAACCAGAAGATAACAAGTGCAAACAGCTCCACATTTTTAAGTTGGTATCAAATGCATACCATAATGTTAAACTCATTGAAATCACAGTGAATAAGACCATGCTCGGCCAATCGAACAATAACACCTAGTACTGTCTCAAAAATAGTTTCCGGATTTTGTAATTCCTTCACCTGGACACTGATCACACGAGCATTCAATAATCCATTACAAACAGAAACCAAAAAAAAATATCTGCATTTTTTTTAACATTAGATTAGAGAAAGAAAGAGCAAGCAACACTCACAGTGGATAACCTTGAACAAGTGACATGATTACACAATGCCTATTACAATCCACAGCTTTTGGAACCGGAAACTCATGCTCTTCCAATGCCTAGCTCAAAAGTTAACCAAAACCCATTATTACCCAATTCAAATACAGCACAAATATCCACATGATAAAGCTAAATTCTTTCTAAACATTCAAAAAATTACAACAACCCAATACAGTAAAAAACTAAAAGAAAAACAAAATTTGCCTTATAATAAATAGCCTAAACCCATTATCACCCATTAAAAAGTAAAACACAAATTCTACACAATAAAGCTAAATCCTTTCCAAAAAATCAGTAAAACTCAAAGCAATCCACTAAAATACAACATATATTCTTTGAGAAAAAGAGAGGTTTACCTTCATAAAGGCGAATTCTTTAAGAGCAGCGAGTCTAGACAAGTAAAGCCAATTATAGCTAGAGCGATGCCTCAAATAATCCCTCTTAGTCTTAACAGCTCTAAAAGAAACCCTCCCAAGCCGATGCAACTTCATGGCCAAAACGGTACCGTCTTCAGAAGCAACCTCATAGATATCCGATTCTTTACCAGTCCCCAACTTACGACCGACACTGGAAATGACACCGCGATTAACAAGGGTCTTGATGGCGAGGAAATCGTAGCCGAGATAAGTGAGACGGAAACCGTCGTATTTGGATGAGTCGTGGTGGAGGAGCTTGTGCTTGAGGAGGTTCTTAAGGACTTTGTAGGTGCCACCGTGTTTTAGAGAGGCTATTCGGTCTATGAGTTCGGCGGGGACTATTTCATGGTTTCGCATCCCCATCTCTACGGCTGTCAACACCCTGAAGTCGTCTTTTGAGAGATAACGCAACGCTTCGACGTCTAGCTTCATGTTAGTGAAAGGAATCAATCAGACAATGCCGCCGCCGTTGTCGTCGTCTCCCACTGCAGTAGTAACTCGTAGGTCTCAGCAACCAAAATAACAAAAGAGCTCTGGACTAACACGGAGAAGAGAGACCGTAGCTTTCTTATTAGAGAGTAGAGACTATTAATTCGTGGGCTGGGCTGGGCTGGGCTTTACATGACTCATAATAAAATTAATTTTAAATTCAATTCACTTTTAGTTTAGACGATGAAGATAACGATGGTAGTAAGAAAATAAATTATTTAAAATTAAAGAAAAAACATTTGAACAATGGAAAGAACTAGGGTATTTTTAATCAAAATCATGATAACGTGATAAATTATCCGAGCTTTATTTATTAGCCTGTCCATATCCAAACATGCATAACTAAAAGATACTAACATGGTATTAAATAAATCTTATTTTTCTTCAAAATTTAAAAAATCTCTTATTTTAGAAAACACTAAAAGATATTTCTTTTTCTTCAAGAGTTTTATTTTATATTGATGTATACTTATAAAAATACCTAATTGTCTCCTAATTAAAAAATAAATAAAAAGAATCTCAAAAAATCCTTATTTAAAAAATATTTATTTTTTTCATTAATATAACCAAATTCTATAGATTTTTTTTTCATTCATATTTTCTAGCAGCAAAAAAGATGAAATTGCATTCTATCATGCAAAATGAATATTGTAACAAGTTTGTGTTTATCCATTAAGATTTTATCAAAATTCTATTTTTGAGGTTTTAGCATGGTTAGGTTTAAATATGATACAATAAGAATTTCCTTACTAAAAATACTCTTTTTAAATTCTGGACAAATATTTTTAGGCTTTAAAATGAGCAGGTTTTAACTTTTAATGATATGATTGTTAAGTCTAAAGAAGAAGAAAAGTTATATTTCCACCGAGAAGAAGTTGTTTGAAAGATTGAGTAAATACCAATTAAAGTTAACTCCTGTTAAATGCAGTTTTAGAGTGAAATTGAGGAAATTGTTAGGGTTTGTGGCAAATAATAATGGCATAGAAGTAGATTATGATAAAGTAAAAGTTGTAAAAGTTATGTTAGCTTCTAAGATTAGAAAAAGAAGTTCAAAGATTTTTGGGGTGATTAAATTATATTGCTCGATTCATTTCACAACTTACAACCATATATGAACTATTCTTTTTAAGTATTTCAAAAGGAAAATCTCAATGTATAAAAGCTTTTCATAAAAGTAAACAATATTTGCGAAAATCACCTCAATTCTACCACTTGTATTTGGAAAGTCTCTCATTTTGTATTTAATAGTGACTGAATCAATTATGGCTTGTATGTTGAGACAAAACAATAAGTCTGGAAAAAAAAATAAGTCATCTCTCATCTCATTATTAAATTCACTAAGTGTGAAATCTAGATATAATATGATAAAAAAAGAAAGAATGATAGACCATGTATTTTGATGTAACATTAAATGTGTCCGGTAATGGAGTTGGTGCTATAATAATTTCTCCAGCCCCCACCAAATATGATTCAAATCTTGGACTGGATTTTCTATTCAAAATCCTGTTGGTCACTTCAATTTCCTTCGCCCCCATGATGGGCCTTCAGTTTCCAACAACGACAGGTCTATTAGTGTTCTCATTCTAGTAAACTAAAAACAAAATCAAAATGTGTCTATCTTCATCCATAAAGCTTATAATCTTAGGGAGATAAGAGTTAGATTTTGCGGGTAAATTTTTTCATTGTTAGAAGCACGTAGTAGGCTCAAAATGTGTCTATTTTCATCCATAAGCTCAAAATGTTATTAGCAATTTAATTACCTTTTCACTATTACAAGCACCTAGTAGAAGTTAGTTTGACGAGTCACCAAAAGTCACAGATTTAATTCACTCTGTTATTCAGTATTACTTACGAGTATGATAGTCCTAATGAGTTGGGAAGGCTTGGCCAAGCTTAATTAAGCTTGCGTGAATAAATTCACACTGCTAGTCTTTCTTCTTTTTTTCACTTTTTTTCTTAATACCCTACACTAAAAAATGAAATAAATTGTTAAAAATAAAAATAAAATCCTAAATTTTTATATACGTTTTAGCATCAACCTTTTTTGGAGTTTTTTATTTTAAAATATATATAATACAAAGATAATATGCTTACAATTTTATTTTATTTTCTTAACTTTATAACAACTTTACAGAGTCCATTAACACTTTATGTTTATTAATTTCAATATTGAGCACTTACCTAATATTCACTAATGTCAATATTAGGAGTATTAGCATTAGCTTTGGAAATACTCAAACTACGAATATTCACCAACACCAAAATCAAGAACATTACACTTTTTTTTTCATACAATACTTATCAATACTAAAGTTAGAAGTAATTTTAGTTGAATTTAAATTAACGCCAAAATTAGAAATATCATATGTTTTTTTCATGTAACATTTATCAATGCCAAAGTTGAAAGAATTTGTGGTTGAATATTCACTAACACCAGAGTTAGGAATATTATAGGCATACCATTGATACCATGAAACAACAAACCCTTAGCAATTTAAGGCAAAAACAAGAATGTAGTTTACTTTAAGTAGGACACCTGAGGGTTGATAATATCTTTCACTTTGTGTAACCAGTTCTATATCATAAAATCTTTATTGATCAGTGAAGATTTCTAGTGACCATAATACTAGATGATGAATGACTCCTTAAACCACATGTTTTCCCCTCTAAAAACAAGACGTCAAAAATATATTTTTTCTTCCAATTCTTCTTAGGTCATCATGATGTGAGGTGCGACAAAGGGTATTCAAGCAACACTAATCTTGGACAACCCAAGTTAAATTAACTAAAACACGATCTAGGATATGAACCGAAAGAACCCTAAAATAAATGAAAAGTTTAAGGCCCAATAATCTAAAATAAAAATGAAAAAAAACTTCAAAAAACACAAAGTCATAGAAGAAAACCCAAGGTAACTCAAGTTTACTTGACAAACCAACAACTCGTAATATGAGATTGGGATACAAAAAATAATTTCAAATGGATGACTTAGAAAAAAAACAAAAATTCAATGAACAAACTCTGAGTCAATCTAGATTAACTTTATCAACTTACTCTTAGAATAACCAAACATAAAGTAAAAATAAAAATTGACAAGCTTAAAGATTTAATGCAAAATGATTAATATTTTTTTTTAAAAGCATAAAAAATCAAGGGAAAAAACTGAGTCAACTTGGATTAACTAGACTAATCCATGTAATGAGATTAAGATAAAAAAAAACCTCTAAAAGAAGGGCCTAATAAAATAGGCTCATATTAAATAAAAAAAACAATGTAAACAAAAATATAAGTTAACCAGAGTTATCTTTACCAATCTGTTCTTAAAATAACAAATAGAATGAGAAGTGAAAAATAAAAAAGCTCAAAGGAAGATAATTTAATGTAAAATGATAAAATTGAAAAAAGAAATCATAAAAAAATATGGAAAACAATTGAGTCAACCCGGGTTACCTCACTTACCTATCACTCTGACATGAGATCATGAATAGAAAAAAAATAGACTTTTAAGAGAGACATGGCAAAAAAAAAGCCAAGGTTAAATAAAAATAAATATCGAGTAAAAAAACATAAATTAGCCTAGGTTAACTTGATTAACCCACACTCGGGATAACCTAACAGAAAAGAAAAGTAAAAAATCACATAGATTAGGAGCTAATGAGTTAACGCCAAAAATATGTTTTTTTTAATAAAACAACTTCATAAAAATAAAATAAAACAATTATGATTAACTTGACTATCCTATTACATATAAGATCAGTAATACCTCAACAAAAAAAAATCACAAAAAATAAAGCTAAGGACTTAATAACCATTTGTCAAATGATATATACTACTTCAATCCACAATTTTGCGTAGAGCTAAAGTAAAAGATCTAGCTTATTTTTTATTTTATTTTGTAATTTTGGTTAGATTTCAGGAATTTTCTCTCGGTATGAATCTGGGCAGATCAGGGTGAAAAAACTATTGGGTTTAAAGGCTATGAAGGTTGATGTTTGCAATGGGTTCAACTTCAGCAAGGGAGACTAAAAACATTCAACGAAAGTTCCACCCATTCTAGTTCTCACAATGAGGGAAATGATGCTTCTGCTCATTGCAGTAGAAACAATGTAAACGACATGTAGAATGGAGGCACTTACAACAGGGGCAAACCTTCCACCATCACAAAGACTTCAGTTTGTATTTTTATAGTCTAGTGCATGTTGATATTGCATTTTACGTCACTTCCAGCATCGATACACCCAGATAAAAGTTGCTTTTTTTTTGAAATGTAACAACATTTAAAACACAAATATCTCATCACAGGTCACATGGTATATAGAGTTTAAGGCAAGGAATGATAAACCCAAGAGCAGGACAAATTAGATGAGTCTGGTGCCACTTTTACGAGCCAAATCCCAAGAGAAAGTTGTGGTGTTCAAAGCAACTTGGAACAAAGCAAAGCACGTTATCGGTGCATGCAAATGTAGATTTCCTCATTCCTCAGCAGCACTGGCAGCACTTAAATCCACACTGAGGTCAAGCACCTGTAACATGAAAGATAGAATTAGTTACAGCATGCGCGGGCAGAGTGACAAACAAGAAGAAACGAAGAAAAACACTATATTCGTTAGCTTTATATGAAGAACAAGAACTGATCACCTTTGATGCTTAGTTATGATCTGATTCAAACATTGTCCCCATTTAAATTTTGAATTTTGAATACAATTTCAATACAAGCTACCAGTTTTGTGCCTCCTCCAAAGGTCAAGGACAGACTTTAATTAGATGCCCCCCTTGACATACTCAAGCCAAACACTCGTCGGTATTCACATTAGCGAAAACATATATCAAGAGATAGAATTCAACAGTGAATACTTTTCTTAGAAGTCAATCACGTAGCACTTTTTATGAGTAGTTCAATTGATCAACCAGCAGAATCGCAGTTATTAATATCACAAGCCCAAGATGGTATTTTTTACCACAAACACCCCAACACTGTATAGAGTGCAATCTTACCTTTCCAGTTATCATGGTATACATGTTCAGAACATCTGTAACAGTTGACTCAAAGTGTGTTGTGGCATCATAGCTCTGCCAAACATTAAGGAACTTGAGTTAGTGAGCATCCATAAAGCAAGATGAAGCAACATAATCATAGCTAGCAGCAGCAGCAGCATTCAAAAATAAATAAATTATGCACTCACTGTCGAAATAAAGCAATTGTCCAAAGAAGGTTCATTGACTGGTTCATATCTGTCATACATATCGAAGAATATCTCATCAACAGGACCTAGGAGGTCAATTCCAGGTTTCAATTCAACTGCAGGATGATCAGTCTCTGCCTCGGTTGATACAAAAGCAATGAATTTGCCCTTTGGAGCAACATTGTGGGTATAAGAGCAACAGAAAAGATACCTGCTCAACACAGAAGCATCACAAAAATTTAGCACAGAGAGAGGCAATACATTTCTTCCAGCCAAGTCACAGTAATGAAAGTTTCCCCTTCAGATAGACCATTCAATTAGAGTAAGCGATTCAACTATACCCCATGGATGTCCTTACTTATAAAACAGAAACTAAGCTTTCCAAGACAGTAACAAAAATGATAATAGGGCAAATGGATTTCAGAATTTTACCATGAAAAGGCTATATCAAAGGAAAAAAACACCTAAACCAGAAAGTAATGAAGAAAAAAATAGGAACACCTAAACTGCAGCATACAAGAGACTTAACTATCATGTCCTGTAGAAAACACAACTCAAATGTAGGCTGATATAGGGTAACACTAAAAATAGATAGTGGAAATGTCCATTTATAATCCTTCAATATTTTACAAAATAATATGGGATTGGAAAGGAGAACTTCTGTACGATCAAGTATCTAGAACTCACATGTCTGATCTGCGACCCAGCTGCTTCTGTGGCAGGACAACCTGCACTGAATGAGATTCATCGGTGCTTGGTATTGGGTGACTCATAATGGCAATTGCCCTTGCAACCCTACCAACCTTCCTAACCTGTTCAAATGCATTCAACTTTCTGTGAATAATGGAACATTCAGTTTTTATCTTCAACACACATACACGCTTATAGAGTCTGGCTTCAACAGCTCTTTTTTTTTGTCCTCCATACCTTGTTGGTTAAGTAGGAAGGATCACAAACAACTTTCTTGCACTTAGCAGTTTCCCCTTCTGATGTGACACCAGCAACTTTGCCTTCCTCGTCGAACTCTACCTGAAATTACAGAAATATTCTGCTTTCATGTTATATTTCCAGTCTAAGACAACAATCTTATGCACACATTTTTCTCAGAATACATGGTGACACAATTACACAAGAAATAACAAATCAAATTTCAGAAGCATAAACACGTACCTTGCACTCTGGTTTATTCAACATGTATGTGCCTCCATAAACAGCACTAAGCCGTGCAAATGCCTAGGTGAAACAACACACCCAAATAAATGTCATTATTTCAGTACAAAACAAGTTAGCATGTGAGGGTTGAGACAGGTGGCGAAAGAAGGGGCCGGGGGTAGGCAGGGAGAGAGCAAGAGTATTACCTGTGGGAGCTCTCCTAAACCATACAGAGGGTAAATATATGGTGATCCTCCTTGAAAACGGGCAAGGGACTCCGCATATAGCTATCACATAATCAGGAGGAAATTTTTTAAAAAAAGCAGAAAATAAAAAAATTCAAATGTAACAGAGATCTAAACATTTGTAAGAAAACTATACTTAGAATATCACCTTCATCCTTTTAACAGTATCCAGTGCAGGTTCATTTAGGTAGCGATCATCTCTATGTAGTGCCAATGCATGACCGATGAAGTCCATGGTATTGTCATCAAGACCATATTTCCTGACAAAAAGTTAACTGTATAATAAGAAACAACTGTGCTCACCAAGTTTATTGTTGAATACAGATTGACTCACAGCAATCCAAATAACTACTAAGATATTTAATTATTTATTTTTCAAACCAAAATAAAAGTATTGAATATAACATGAGAGTCCATAAAAGCTGCAGTTAGGTATTAAAAGGAGAACACAAAGAGACATGGTTGCAATATAAAACCAGGAGCAAGAACATACGCAATCAGTTCTCTGGTAGTCACTCTAGTCAAGTCCATACCCTCATGGGTTTTAGGATCACTGTCTTCATAGTTCTGGACATATATGAAAAACTTGCGAGCACGGCGCTTTTCAAAAATACCCATGAGAGGAGATTTGAGTGCCTCCAAATCAGTTGCGGGCACCTTGTGGACCTATTATAGAAGTCCATACCAACAGCTTTGAGTAAAAAACATATAACAATAGAAACTAATGAGATCAATCAACCCCTACTGAGCTTGAACATAAGTATACCTTTCCCTTGTTGAAGACGTAGCTGCCATCCACAGCTTTGAAGTACAGGTACTTGGTAACATCAGTATGAATGAGGACACGTACAAGATTTCCATTTGCCATCATAAACTAGCCATATAGAGACACATTGATAAAAGAGTAGAGATTAAAAAATGACAAGTTCAAAAACAGAATAACTGGTCAGATAACAGAATTGTGGAGAAGCAAAGTTGGACATACACCTTAGGAATCATGTCGACATTATAATCCCTGCTTGAGCCCAGATGTGCTGGAGGCTTATCGTTTCCCCTGAACCTCTTCCAGAGCTGAAAATAAATTAATTCACAATCAAAACAAACCACTCACGAGAGTAGTGCGTAGTAGGAAAACAGTAAGTGATTGGCAAATGCAGTTCATGAATGGTATGTAAGACCTGGATGAGGTTCAGCGACGCAGACTCTCCCCCATAGTAGTCATTCCTGTCCATATGCAGGACCTGACTTAACAAGAAGTACACGAAACGTAATCATGTTAGCAGTAATCATGTTAGCATCAACAAATACACTCTTGCAAGTGCATAAAACTCAATACGATTCAAATACAGCAGAAGTTGTCAAAAGGAGAATACAGAAATCATTAACAGTTATTTGCAGTAATTACATGCAAACAAATCCATTTCCTACGATTGCAACTCGAAAGTCAAAGGAGGGATGGTCATGATTGAAGTGAAACCCAAAACCCAGCAAACGATTCAATGAAAACCCATTTCAATACTTCGCATAAGAAGCTAAAGAACCAGCAATCAATCCATGTTTCTCCATAAAAACATCTGAAAAGTTTTCATTTTTTAAATCGATCAGTAAATAGATCCAGTAAAGCCAGATTCTTTGCAAATCCAAACAAACATAGTGATCAGATCAATCATCAACAATCAGCTTGATCTGTGTATGCAGAATAAAACCCTAATATAGAAAACAGAGTGGTATTCACAAATCAAACGATATACATCCATCAGATACCATATTGGGAATATGGGAAAGAAGAAGAAGAGAACCGACCTTGAGGCCGTCAACGGAGAGAAGACCACTGAGGATGCATTCTTTGAGACCAGTGCCCAGAACAATCACATCATACTCTTCATCCATGATTCGGATCAAAATGATATTTCTTCCTTATGGGGTTTTAGGGTTAGGATAGATTGATGGATGAGCTAAAGGAGAGGAACAAAAAAAAATTTAGACGAGACAGCAGGCCAGAGGCAATGGTAATAAATAATTATTTAAATAATCCAAAGCAAAGCCAAAGATGCTTTGTGTGATGATTCGGAAAAAAACTTTATTTTTTTTAAATTGAGTAAACCAAAAACGTATTTTGTAGTCTAGGTAAAATAAATAAAATTTTGATTATTTTAGATTATTATAAAAATTATATGTATTGACTCGAATTTAAAATTTGTTATATATATTTTAAATTTTTTATCATCATATCATGCTCTCTAATAACAATTCGAAAAAAACCCTTCCTTACACAATGTGAGTCATTTCTATTTGACAATGGATCTGGTGATGGATAGAGTCAATACCCGATTTATATCTATTTATATTTGACCGGACATCTATGACCTTGTTTTTCAAAATTATATTTGTTTTTTTTAATATTAAATTGGGTTAAAATACGCTTAATATCCATCAATTTTAGGAGTTTTTTTGTTAGTGTAGTTTAACATTGCTTTTTAAATTTTTTGATTTTTTTTGCTTTAAAATAATTTGTTTATGTTATGGATCATTTTAATGAGTTGATATAAAAAAAAATATTAAAATGACATTTTTTGTAAAACCTAAAGAAAACAAGAAATAAATTGACCAATACTAAATAAAGAGCATGAAAAAATTGGTTCAAGAATAACCAAAAAAGGGTGTGAAGATAAGAACACCCAACATCCAATCACAAACCAATTATATTTAAGAAGAGATATAAATGCATAAAGTGGAAAAAAAGATATTTTCCCTTCCCCAAAAACTGGCAACAATCCTAAGGAGAGATTCTCATCCAAATTATCTTGCATGCTACCCCTTGAGTGCTTGAGTAAGTAGAGACTTGAAGAGTAGAAAGAGAACCAAAAACATGAAAATAGTAACCTTTCTCATAAATCTTGTTAAAAATCATGTGGAAATACTAACCTCACTTTTTTACTTGTTATATTGAGATTTTAGAAATAATGTGAGAGAAATCTCAAATGAAATGACCTAGGTTTCTTGCACTTTCAATTTTGGGAAGGTTAAATGGAAATATTAGAGAAAATAGGGATAAAATGGATGTAATTTTAGAATTTATAACAAAGGAAATTGATACATGTTGATGAACAAATCTTAATCGAAAATCAGCCTATTTGAAAAAAAAATATGAAAGAATGATGAAATGAAATGTTCCAATTATGATCTTGTTATGCTTTTAAGAAAACACTTAAGGTGAAACATAATTGTTACAAAAGCCAACATCTTGTTTTACATCATAAATTGAAGAACTTGCTTGATTGTAGACTTGAAAGATTGACGTGTGAACTAGAAGAGAAGGATTTCATATTCGGCTAAGAGGAAGAGCAATGAAGAAACATTTGGATAATAAACATCTATAGAGAAACCAAATAAATAGTAGAAATTGAACTCATGTATAATGTGAATTTTATTATCAACCTGTGTTTTATATTTTGGAATGGAATAATGGAGTATGATGAAATGAACATGTGATGCCAATGCCCTATGTTTCGACCATGAATACTTGGACAGGAGAACCCTTGAAAACATGCATGCTTGTTAGTTCTCATAAACAGACAACATATCAATAACAGTAGTAAGCACTACATATATATTATCTAGCAAACAAAATTTCCATCATTTCATTCAATTGATGATAATTAACAGTAGTAGGCACTACATTTATATTATCTAGCAAACAAAATTTCCATCATTTCATTCAATTGATGATAATTCATCTTTGCTGCTAGGACTACTGTCTATATGCGCCTTGAGAATTTCTCTCAGGTACTCTTGCTGCTCATAACTTCCTTCTATTTCCTCCCACTGCATCATTCAAACATCAACAACCACATCCATAGATAAAAACTATCAGAATTCAGTTCATAAATGAAAAAAATAATAATATTGCCATCCATCATCATAAATATATGTAATACTGATGCTTTCTGGACGGTGAGATTTTAGGGAGGGACTCACCTCTTGATGAGACAATGATACCACGTTCCAACCAGCAGCGGCAATGTACCGCCGTTTAAGCATGGTGTGTCCTAAAGGCACCCCTGCAGTGTATAACAGGATAAATAAACAAAAGCGAGGTAGCTGAGTGCGAAATAGTAGATAATCATTGTGTACTTGGTGAAGGTACCAACCAGTATTCCTGGAGAAATGAGTTGGTCCATCGATCTCCAAAGCAATCTTCTTATCAACCACAACAGCATCCACTGTGTAACCATCCACAACATATTCTCTCACCCAATCAAGGCCAGTGCTGACGAGAAGCCGAGCAACTTCCTTCTGAAATGATGAAGTTGTTTTCTGATTAAACCTCTTAGTTTTTCCAGCACGGGCAATTTTCTCCTCCAGATTGTCCCCAAGAGACAGCCTAAGATGCGGGTACTCAAGCTTCAAGCATTGATTCACAAGATGTGCCTGGGAAGCAAACATGATATCCTCTCTATATTGCTCTGAAAGCCTTTGCTCCTCAAAATGGCTCAGAGTTCTCCACACATTTGAAAAGAAAATTCGGTCCAATTGTCCAAGAACAGCATATGACCAAGCTATATTCCCAAGCTGATCCCTATTAAAACTGAGCACCGGGGACCGTAGAGGTCCTTCTGCATCAAGATCTCCCCTGTCTTCGTTGCTGCTCTCCTCATCGAAGTATGATGTTTTAGTCTTCAAGGAGCATTCAAATTGTTTTGCATCTTTGAAAACAGTATCCAAGGCCTCAAGCAAAGAGTCAGCTGGCTCATACAAAGACGCAAAAGCCCACAAAACCTGAGCAAGCTCCTGCTCTTGGAAAGCGTGAATTATATCCGAGCCCCTTTTTGACAATGCTGAAAATAGATCAGGAGCAGAGTGCTGCATTGAAGCAAAAGCACCAGCGACATTAGCAACATTCTGTGAATTGAACTCCCCCAACCTTGGTCAAGGCCACCTCTGCAACTCTATCCATTTCCGACAAGTAAAGTAGCTCCCCTCCTATCTTAGACAACGCCCAAGAAATATTTGAGATACCTTGCGCTGAACATTCAGGCAATGCTGTCATAGCAATACCTACCAGCATAGACACCTCTTTCTGTCGAGCAAATGCCAGCCTGCGAGTATTCATCATTGAAACCTTCTCCATGTTCTTAGCAATTCGATGAAGTGCAGTGGCAATATTCAATGGGGATAGTGGTGAAGGACTCAACCCCTTCCCTACAGCCATAATCATCTCAGCAGTGATTTCCAAAACTTCCTCTGCAGTCTGTGCTTCCACAATTGCTCTATTCAAGTTAATCTCTTTCTTACGATCAGAAGGCCCAGAGAATTGGGATAGCCTCTGAACAAACTCTTCCATGGTCTTCTCTTTCCTTTCTTGAAACATGCCATCCCCTAACATACTCACCATCCTGTTAAGGTCAGTAGCATCATCTTCTAATTCAACACCTTCGTCCAAATCAAAATCCAAATCATCTTCTTCGAAGTCCTTAACTTTCTTAACCTTACCAACCAACTTTTTCTTATTCCTTTTCTTTTTCTTCTTCTTTACATTTATCAAATCTTCCATTCTCTGACTCAACCCCCTCGCCTCAATCGACTCGAGGGCAACTTTTCTCGCCCTCAAACACCAATCCATCCCATCAGTATCTTTCAGCAATCCTGAATTTTGTTGCTTTTTCCTCTTCTTCGATGCTTGATAACCCAATGGATCAAGCTCCCCAAGAAACTCCAATTTCCAATCCTCAACTTCCTTATCCTTATCACTATCAACAACCCCTTCACTGCTAACAGCACCGTCTCTACTTAAATACACACACTTTGCCTTCGTCCCTCTAGAAAAAGCCACTTCAATTCTTCCATACATAAACCCAGTTCCAACTTTCAACACTGGAAGATTATAACTTGTTTTTGGACCGAAAATGAAGGGCTTTAAGCAACTATGTTGAGGGAAGGTGTTTAGTAACCCTTTCATAGTTATAATTATCTTTGAAGACTATATCTTTCTTTAAGAGAGATAAACAAAGAGCAAAGAAAGCATGAAAAGAAATAAACAGCTCAAAGATAATGCAGTCCTAACAATGGCCATGAAGAGAAATCACCAGTTTTTGAGAAGACAAAACAAACCCATCAAAGGGAAACCAACTGGTGGACTGGATGGAGAAGGAATTGTTGCTCTCTCCTTCTTCAAGTTTTGGTTAGTATTAGCAGAGCTTATCACTGTGGAGTGGACGAAAGGGCAGAAGAGCCCAGCAACTATTTTTAGGATTCTCTTGTTTTTCAGCTGTAGACGTTTTCGTACCCTTGCTTGAGTTAATTATTACTTAGCTACTAATAGTTTTCAAAACCATCAAATTAGTCCTTGTATCATCAGAAATAATTTAATAATCCCTTAACCAGTGCTGTCAATTAGTAGCCTCTAAAACTTCCTTTTCTAACCAAATTTCCCCACATACTTCTCTTTTATGTATTCTAAGAGCTGACTGGCCCGCTTCGCTGGGTTTTTTTATCTATGTAGAAAATTGATTGATTTTATAAATGTTGTATTTTGTTATTTTAATATTTAATTAGTATAATTGTACTTGATAAAATCTGTTAAAAATGGTTTTTTTCAACCAAAATGTGATTGAATATTGCTATTGCTAAAAAACTTTTGATAAAATTTGTTAGAAAATTTGCTAAGAAGGTGAAATGATTTATTAGAAATTTGTTGTCACGGATACTCTGGTATAAAAAAAAAACCCGGTAAAAAAAGAACAACTGACTTGGACACTAAAAAATAAAAAATACATGTGAAAAAAAGGTCACGGTTTCTTAACAGGAATAACAAAGAGTCTAAAATATAAATTTAACTTCAAAGCCAAAGTTTTTTCTTATAAGATTTATTCATCATATTATTATATTAAATATATTTAAGAATACCGATATTAATTTTTTTTTGCAAGAAATCGTAGGTCATTTTTTTTCTCTCTATATATATTTTTAGGCGATAATATTAAACACATATACTTAGTCTCACATACTATATAGTGTGATTGAAATGGGAAGTGATTTTTATTTTTTTTAATTGTAGATAACCAAGGTAAATTTGTAAAAAAAAAATATGAGTTGCCTTTTTTCCCCAATAATATTAGATCTGACACACTATAAATAAAAATATTGCATTTTTTTAAAAAAAAATAAATATAATTTTTTTGCGTGCTATCATTACTTATTTGCCGTCTAAAAAGAACAGTGTAGTCGAAACGGAAAGTGCCTCATATATTTTTTAATTGTAGATAATCTAGGCAAATTTGTTTACCTTTTGTTTTTTTGAGCTGTATTTTTTCCCGAGTAATATTAGATCTTAAATATTAAAAATCCATTTTTTTTTTAATAAATAAACTTGAACAAAAGAGCACAAAAATAAAATTCGAAGCCAAAAATTTTTATTTTATTTTATAAGATTTATTCATCATATTATTATATGAAATGTATTTAAGAATGCTGATATTAATTTTTTTCCTGCAAAAAATCCGAGGTCATTTTTTTTATCTCTTTATATATTTTTAGGCGATAATATGCAATAAATATTAAAACATATAATAATGACTTGTTTGCCGCTTAAAAGGAACAGTGTAATCGAGACAAAAGTGACTTGTATCGTTTTTTAATTGTAGATAACCCTGGGTAAATTTGTCTATTTTTTTGTTCTTGAGTTGTCTTTTATCCCCAGTAATATTAGATACAAAATGACTATTGCTATTATTGCAAAAACAATTAAAAATATCAAATTATCCCGAAAGAAAAAACACTCAAAAACATTAACAAAAGCGTAAGCAAGAAAAAGAATATATTATTATTATTATTATTATTATTATTATTATTATTATTATTATTATTATTATTATTATTGTGTTAATGATGAATAAAATACAAAGAAGTTGTATTACTTAAATCTTAATATATACAACATCAAATGATAAATCAATTGTATTATTATTCTCACTGTTATTATTATGATTGAAGGCAAAATCCAAAAAAATACCATTAGTATAAAAAATATATTATTTGTTTTGAAAAACAAATGAAAATAATTAAAGGATAAAAACAAAATCAGTATTGTTATCATTATGAATATAATTATTATAATCGTTTGGATGATAATAAAATTTGTTAATATTGATATTCTTAATATTATTTTATGAGTTATTGTTACTATTAGTACCATAAACATAATTATTAATACCATAAGCACTACAATCATTATAATAAATTATTATTGTTATTATCATTATCATCACTATTACTATTTAAACAATAAAAATGATTAAATTGTCCACAAAAAAAACTATAACATAAAAATAAGTAAGAAAAAAATTATAAAAAATAATTATTAAGATTATTATTATTATTATTATTATTATTATTATTGTGTAACTAATAAAAATCATAAAATTAACAAAATAAAAATAAAAAAACTAACAAAATAGCAAATAGTTCGTAACATTTAAAACAAACCTCTGGGCCAAAAAAAAAACAAACCATTTCTAATTTCAATCACCCTTTTTTCTTACCTAACAGTCAACGCCTCTATTTCTCTCACCTTCACCTCTTCTTCTCTTTAGCTTATCTCCCTTTCTCTGCCTCTTTGTCAATGCAATACTCCAACTTACAATGATTTAGTTTATAATAATAAAAACACTAACGGGAAACGGTATTGGTAAGCTGATGGTCTGTTTCACGGGAGATGGAGAGGCTCGTCGGAGAAAGGTACTCCCGGAAATAAAATAAATAAAAGACTAAAAATAAATTCATTATATCTTCCCCACCTTCTCTCTCCACTGTCTGATCCTCACCTCCTCCTCCTCATCTCCACTTTCAAAACGGCATCTTCTTTAATACCCAGATTTTCTCCCGACTTAATTGGTATGTTTTCTTATTCTCTCTGTTTTCTTTTTATTCAAAATTTGCTTTTTTTTTATTAAACGTGAAAAGATTGAAACTTTTTGAGTTTTTTCTTACACAAATTGTTTGATTTGGGGTCTCTTGGTTTTGGATCAAATTGTGACGGGTTGTCTTGGATCTTGTTATAGTTTTGAGTTTTGCATCTGGGCTCTATTTTTTTTATGCTCTTTGGGAGCTTGATTTTTTTTTATATATATGGGTTTTGATTTAAAAAAAAAAGGTTCTGTCTTGGGATTTTTTTTGGGAGGATTTGTTTGTTTTCGTTGGTAGATCTTAGATTGAGCAGCTGTGTATTTTGTTTGAGATATTGTAATTTTTTTGATTTTAGTTATGTCTTATGTAGATCAAAACACTTTTTTCAGTTTCCATTTTGCATGTTTGTTCTTTTTTTATGTTTTAATTTATTCATCCGGGATGATTTGGGAGAAAGTTTTTGACTTTGATGGCTGAAATTATTTGACTTTGATGGCATAAAACTTGCTTGTACTGAAAAACGTGATTTCTTGAAAGAAAGAAGAAGAAGCTGGGACGAACTTGCTGTGAAGCACAAATCAAAAATAGCCACTCCATGATGCAATTGAGTGTGGAGCTACAGTAAAAAAAGCTACAGTGAAAAACCGAGCTGTTTTAGCTTATACTGTAATTTTTCAAGAAAGGAAAAAAATATAGTATACTGAAAAAGAACATAAAATTGACACAAAAAAAAATTTAATTATAAAAAAATAGAGGGATTAAAGTTTGGTTTTTGAAACAATAAGGATTAGTTAATTAATTAGATCAAGCTTCTACTAAGGCTTGGTTTGCTATGTGTTTGAAAGTTGTTGAATTGTTAATTAAGTAGTAGTAATTATATTTTAAAGTGTTTTTTTATTTATTTATAAATATATTAAAACAATATATATTTTTATTTTTTTTTAAAAATTATTTTGATATCAGCATAAACCAACCAACCGTTCAAAAACATAATGAGCATAGGAATATAATGGACACATGTTACAATAGGCAGATAGTGAGGCGCGGTGTATAGAGGAGCATCTACATCGTAGAAGCTCTAATGAAAGGAATTTTAGGCTTGTTTGGGAGAGTTGTTACGGTAGTTTTTTAAAATATTTTTCATGCTGAAATATATCAAAATGATTTTTTTTTTTATATAGGCCTGGCTACGTCGACGGGCCTCTACCAGTTTCTGGTAGTCCATTCTGTAGAGATGGTGGCCAGGAAGGACCAGAAACTGATCAGACAATGGGTTACTCTTCCAGTATCCAGAAGCACCTTCTCATAGCATCAGCAGTTCCTCATCGAATAGAAGCTTTAAGCATCGAATACGCATGTGTTTCAGAAGTGGATAAGCTATCAGACCTGAAACCAGCCTTGGTTTTCTGGACTCTGATATGCTGCAATCACTTCAACAAACCAGTCTTTGCCGAGGCCTGAGCCAGCATATGCGATGTCAGAGCATACATCTTGTTTATGTTACTGTTAATACAGTTGCTAATAACTGCGTCAACGATTCTGTAATTTGCTCCTATGGGAATAGCGCCTTCTGATCTTCTTTTTGTCAATGGATAGAGCCTTGACTCCGATCCATCTCCAAATACAATAGCTGCAACACTCTGCCATAGATGGATTCTCGAATATTATTCACATATAAGCATTTGCAAAATCTTGGCAAAACGTACGGTAGAAACCAAGGCAAAAAGCGAAAGAAAAACAGAGCTGATTTACTGGAGGGAATGATGATATGGGATGTTGAGGTTGCTGAGAATTGGATATGAACAGACTTGGCAAAGAGGCGTAAGAGACTAGGAGCCAATTCAATGATGGAGTGCATGAGGCAGATTGCTGCTCGGTTGCAGCAATTTGACATGCAAGGATCACATATTTCCCCAAAGAAGTAATAGAGGGAAAAACACACATTCATTCGACATGCTAGGCAAAATGAGCAGTTCTGTGTTTTTACAGCATCAAACATTGCCTGTGCAGTTTCAGGTATGAAGTCAATTTGTTGCAGCCGACAAATAGTTGACTATCATCTGAGATGTTGAGGCTGAACTTTTATTGTTTCACTAAATTCTCAGCATATAAAAATTTCAACCGTTTTAAGGAAAAATAAATCTACACGGTACAGTCATCCCCAGGAAAAGATACCGGGCATAAAGGATTTCAACTCTCCTTAAAGTAACAACAGTCTTGTTACTTTAGATAGTGCTCAAACAAGGATGCCATCTCAATCTGCAATAGAATAAAAACACCCGAAAATTAATACGAATTATCCAGTCAAAAAATATCAAACTCACCTTGTTACATTACAGGCAAAAGGAAATAACCATGGTGTGATAAGAACAAAATCAAATTCATTGTATCTTATTTGGGTCTTGGCATCAATGAAACAATTTTCAACATAGTTATTGAACCTGGTCTGGGTTTGACCGGCCAAGGGACCGGGTCTAGGTCACATGGGTTTATCCGGGAAAATAGAAAAAAAAATTATATTAGAGGTTTTAATATCTTATATAGAAAAGCTTTGAAACAATGCATGTGGATGTAGGCTATATATGTATATATGAAGTGTAGTATAGTTATCCTATATTTAAAAGTTAGGAAACAATCCATGTGGATGCATATGAAAGTAGACTATATATACATACACGCGCGCACACACACACATATATAAAAGTCAGGTCTCACGTGAGTTACGCTGGGTCACTCAGGTTTTGGGTTGACCTGGCACGAAGCCCGAGTTTAACTAGGCCAATTGCAAGCTCAAGTTTTTGTAATTTGAAACCTAGCCCAGGCCCTGGTTGCCCAAGGTTAGCCTGCCAAGTCAGACTACTCAAGTTTCATAACTACGGTTTTCACATTGAAATCATGTGCCAAAGCATGCATTAAAAAAATATAAAATATGAAACATGAGCCAAAAGGACAATTGCCTCAGCTGAGCAACTAGGCAACACTTCTTTGAACCGCTATACCTCCCAAAACTTTATTATGTTAAAAGAAAATATATTGTATATTGACAAAGAATTAGATGAATACTTTTCACAACCTCCTATCCCACAAGAAGATTTGATAAACAGAAAGATATACCAAAGAAAATCAAGGAAGAAATCAAGAACATGCAAGCTGGAAGAAGACAGAAAACTAAATACTAGAAAATAAATAATCAGTACATGTACTTATCCAAAGCATTAACAACGTAAATTCAACACAATCAACTTACTGCTGTTAAGGCAGCCTCAGCACCCTTATTCCCAGATTTGCCACCAGCTCGATTTATCGCCTGCATTTATTGAAAAAAATGATTTCAGATGAAACATTTTCAGAAAAAAACTATGAAGCGTGCTCTTTGTTTTATTCAAATGCTTCTTTCAAAAGTTTACCTGTTCCATGTCCTCACATGTCAGAACACCAAATATACATGGAACCCCTGCAAATTCATCAAGAGAGTATCATAAGTTTTTACTGTGAAGCCTTTCAACAAAAATGGAGAGAGTTGCAGTGAACTGGTAGGCAGCTGCTCGCCAGAAATTTCCTTAAAGGTTGACAAAGCATGCATGCTATGTTACATTAAGGGAGAAAGCAGATTTTCAGTTATCATAGTAATAGGCAGAAACAGAACATGTAGATGCTAAATGAAACCTGCAGAATTTGAGTTGGTTGTGTGCAACTGTGTACACACTTGTGTGTGGTGTTTGAAGAACAAAAGAAGAGACTGGGTTTTATCAGTTCTGCAAATTACTATACACACCACAGTGATATTTGATGCGATAATGACAACTTCAACCACTCTTCATCCGTGTCTCTTTCCATCTTTGAGCCGATGTTGCATTTTGACATTCACTTTATTATATGGAAAAATATGATACAGAAACTTGTACACAAGAAGATAATTACTATAGTGATGGACAACCCTTTGAAACCTTGGTCAACAGAGAAAAACAGAGTTTCAAAACCACGCAATAAAACCGGCAAAAAGTGTAAACACTAACCTGACTTTAAACCAGCAGAAAGCACACCAGATGCTGCTGAATTAGCAACAGCATCATAGTGAGTAGTGTCACCTCTTACCTACCATCATCAACAAAAAATAATTCACATACTAGGGCCAGCCTGTAAGTACTTCAAAGAAAGTAAAATGAGGAGGAAGCCACCCCTCATAACTCCAAAAATACTTCCATCAAATAGAAACTTGTTTCAAGGTCATGGAGAGAATCATTTATACCACAGCTCCAATACACACAACTGCATGATATTTTCCTGACTTGCCTAGCCTTTCTGCAACAATGCCAATTTCAAAACTACCAGGAACCCACACAACCTGATGAAACATAATAAAACAGCCACACCCTAATCAAAACTCGCTAACAAAAAGAAAATTTGAAGAAAAAAATAGCTTCTCAAATAAACAAGTTTGCATACATCAATGTCTTCTTCTTTGACTGAATATTTTTTGAAAGTGGCAACAGCTCCTTCTAAAAGTGGCCTGGTAATAATCTCATTGAACCTAGCCACGACCTTTTCCAGCCATCAATGTCAACATAAAGACAATCAATTCAAATGAAAGCCTAAATAAACAGAAAAGCAGAGAAAATTACCAAAGCAAAGCGAAGCCCCTCAGTTCTGGTAACTGAGCCTTCCAAATGCTTAACAGCTGCTGTTTCTACAATGGACGACCGCTCCTTCCTCTCAACGCCAATGCTAGTCGTCCCGAAACCTGAAAAGTCTTGAAGTTAACACCACAAATAAATGATCTTTCATAACTGAAAACAAAAAAAAATAACATTAATAATCAAATATTTCAGCAGAGTTGGATCCCAATGACTAAGAAAATGAAATTAACATCTTTCACAACAATTAAAGCTAGTAATTTGGTTTGAATAGAAATGATTAACCAATAGAAGATGACGAGGAAAAGGAGAGCTGTGTTGGTTTCTGATAGAGAGGCAAAAAGCTTCGATTTTGATGGTGAAAGTGAATACAATTCGATAAGAACGCTTTCCTTGAAACAGACACTGAAGCCATTCCGCTTTTTCTTTGGATTCTCTTAAGACAAGTAAGATTTTAATGATTGACGAGAAAATGGGTGCATATACAAGAAAGAACCTAGACTAGTCATAACCCTACTTGACCTCTCTCACTATAAGACATGGTGGGTTCGTTATTATCAACGTTGGATCCGAACCCGGGTTTGGTTCGTCGGTCAGCATAAAGTCCATTTTTTTCTTACAAAAAGCCCATTTGATGTCTGACATCAGTATAGTTTTTTTTTTTCTTTTTCGATCTAGTGAACTGTGAACTGTGAACTATTTGACTAGAGGCACAAAGCCACTAACCTTGCATACTCCTAAAACCCTAAAAAAAAACCCTCCCCATCCTTCTTCTTAATCTTAAGCGAAAAAATGTGGGTTCAAGGGGCAGTGCTTTGCGAGCCATTGAAACAACTCTATCTTAGCAACCCACTTAGCTCTAATGGAACTCGTTTCCTCACCAACCATTATCAGGTAACGTAAAAAGCTGTGGCTATCATTTTACAGCTTTCATTGTATTGTTTTCGTAATCAAAGATCTTACTCTCTTTTTTGTTTGCTTGCTGCGTGAATCAATATAGACTAAGAGGGCATTGGAAAAATTAATAATTCTAACAAGCTAAGTTAGCATACACCCTTTCGTACATAAACATATGTTTGTTTTGTGACTTCAGAAACGGAGATCTTCTGTGGTTGTAATGTCCATGACAACCAAAGGTGCTGCAGTTCCTATCATGGTATGATACGATATTGCTTATTTATTTATGATTATATGATATATTTTTCTTTTTACTTGATTAGCTGATGTGAATTGTTTCATCATTATTGTGATTAGTGGAAAATGAGTTTTATGTTATTAATTTGTATTGTTTTGTTAATTTGAGGTAAATGGCTGTAATGGAAAAATGGGGAGTTCTGTTATATTGGCAGCGAATTCTGCTGGACTTCAAATCCTTCCAAAATCATTTGGCCCAGAAAAGGAGGCTGGTAATACTGTGGAAGTTTTTGGGAATGAGATTAAAATTCATGGTCCCTCTGAAAGAGAGAGTGTGCTTGCGTCTCTCTATGATGATTATCCGAACATGATTGTGGTGGATTACACTGTGCCTGATTTGGTGAATGGTAAACATTTCTTGGAGCTTGTGACTCTTGAAACAGAAAAGAAGTTTTAATTATTTTCCAGAAGAGAGTTCTCTTGGTGGTTCAAGTCTGAAATTCATAGATTTGCTATTTTACTTTGAGCTCAAAATGGAAATTTTTGTTGGCAACCTTTACTACTTGAAAAGAAAATACTTTGGTGCTGCCAAAAATGGGACATGGATATCCTAATTTAATATTTTTTCAATTCTTTTAGTTTTCTCTTGTATCTAGGATTTTTAATCGTAGAATTGCTTGGAAAAAGCTAATGGATGCATGCTGACAAGGTTTCATAATTTAGCATATGCTATAATATTTCCGACATTGTAAAGCTTCCTGTTGTGATTTTGTTCTCTTCTTTTGTTGATTAACTTTTAATCTTTTGACCTTTCTTTCTGTAATGTGTAGATAATGCAGATCTGTACTGCAGAGTCGGGGTGCCATTTGTGATGGGAACTACTGGTGGCGATAGGGATATATTATATAAGACCGTGGATGCCTCAAAAGTTTATGCAGTAATCTCTCCACAAATGGGGAAACAGGTGATGGGATTGAGTGCCTTGAACTTGTTTTGAAATGTAATAGATTCTGATGCTATAAGTTATCATGTTCTCTGTACTAATGCGTTAATTCTCTCTGATAGGTGGTTGCATTTCTTGCAGCCATGGAGATTATGGCTGGGCAATTTCCTGATGCATTCGCTGGATACTCCCTTCATGTATGTCTTTCTGCATTGATTCCCTTTTGGAAAAGAAATTCCCTTCCTCACTTGACTTTGTTGTCGGTAGTACTAATATTGCTGATAAACTTATTTAATTTTTAGGTGAAGGAGTCCCATCAAGCAGGAAAGCTGGACACATCTGGAACTGCCAAGGCTGTCATTTCTTGCTTCAAGAAATTGGGGGTGTCTTTTGACGATGAGGTGGTGTTAAAGCTATTCATGTTTAATTAAAGCATAACTTGTTCTTATATCCTCATGAAAATAGTGAATTTCACGTTTCATTTGCTTTGTTTTCATGTAAAAGTTGAAACTTGACATGATTAAAAAAAAAAATGAAATTTGGTCGTGAGGTTAAGTCATCATACTTTTATTACCAGCCATTGTTTGACACCTCTTTTCTGGATTTAAACTTCACATTCAACCATTTTGTTTTATAAGTGTTTTCATAGAAGATTGGGTCCTATGTTGTGTCCCCCTCCTGAAAAAATGAACAGTCTATTTAATATGATTTTTTGCTGACTGTTCAGATAGAAATGATCCGAGATCCCAAGGAACAAGTGGAGTTGGTAGGAGTTCCAGAGGAGCATTTGTCTGGTCATGCATTTCATTTGTATTATCTGTCATCACCTGATAAAACGTAATAACAAATATCTGTGCTCATTTTTATTTGGATTCTGTTTTTTTTCTTTCTTTTGTTTAAAACAAATACCTTTTGGATTTCTTTTCTTGCAGTGTTTCGTTTGAGTTTCAACATAATGTGTGCGGTCGATCAATCTATGCTGAGGGTACAGTTGATGCTGTACTTTTCCTTGCTAAGAAGGTGAAAATGCTTCAAATCCTCTCGTACTTACATTCATAATGAGATAGCTCCTTGACATAAAACCTCTATTGCTTCTTTTTTTCTTGCTCGGCTCTTGTAACCACTACCTCTTCTACCTCACTGCTCTCTGGTAGTTTCTCTATTAGAAGATCTTATGATAAAACGTTCTGGGAATACATTTGTTCTTGAGAATTTGGCTGTGGTTTCAAAGTTGATTGTCAGTAGTAATCTCAATGTGATTAAAATGCAGATTCAATCAAGGGCTGACAAGCGGATCTACAATATGATTGATGTCTTGCGGGAGGGTAACATGAGATAAACTGCAATGGCAGCCACAAGCTAGCTTCCCCCTCCAGTTTCATCCAATCTTGCAATGGAACTTCCATTGGCTACACAGTTTAGTCCAAGAGCACTCTCTGAAAATTGATTGAAGGCTTAGGCAGACATAGGTAAACTAGTGCTCAGAAGCCTGCAAGAAAAACTTGAGCAACAAGTGTGGAAAGCGAGTTGGAGTATCATCTTTTTTGCAATGTACACGGATGATAATAATGGTGTGGTTCAGGCAATTCTGGATTTTGTTATTATGGAGGGAATGTTAACTGGTTTCTTAACTTTTTGAGGCATGCTTATAAATGACAGTTCTTGTCGAACTATTCCGTAATACAATGTCTGGGATGAATGGTAAGAGACTTAAAAAAATTCTATCTTAAATGGGTTTAATAAGGTCAGGTAATTCAATAATATAGTTAAAAAATAATAGTAGTAGATGAATCGAACAAAAACACATTTAGCGATGATCAACTATGAAAAAATAGTTGTTAATATCAAGAATAGCAATAGAAAGAAATATGATAAATCTTGAAATGAAAATAAATAATGTGATACTTTAAAGATCATTGCTCCTCCAATTCCTCTTTTTTTTTTAATACTTTGTTTCAAATACATTAAACTCATATATTTTTAAAATTACTAATTAATGTGAAATGTGTATCTTTAAAATCATTAGGAAGGAGAGGCCTAGTTTGGCACCGCATTGTAATTAATTTTTAAAAAAGAAATTAAACTTTTTATTTATTTAGCAGCGCCAATAATAGTTTAAAATTGTGCGTTATAATTTTTTTAGTATTTTTTTTATTGATTTTAACTAGTTGATATTAATATATATATAAAAAACTCTTTTTAATGTATTTTTAAATAAAAAGATATTTTTAAAAGTATTCTTCATCATAATCTAAAATACAAACTAAAAATATATTTCTATAATTATTCTTCATTTTTAATTTTCAATTCTTTGCATTTGACTACGCTGTCACAAACTTTCATATTTCTTTTATATAATTTCTAATATTTTTAATTTCGAATGAATTAACTCACATATATATATATATATATATATTTTTTAATATAAGCTGGATATCCATCGCTCTAAAATAAAAATAAAATAATTTAATTGAACACTGCAAGACGAGAGAGGAAATATTGGAGAAACGAAGATGCAAGACTCGAACAACACGTATAAATACTCCCCAATCGACTGCAATCAAGAGAGAGGGAGAGGGAGAGGGAGGGAGGAAATGGATAACAGAGAAGACTTGAAGTCGATGCTACCATTTCTGCCTTTACTACCTTGCTCTTCAAATCTATGTTGGCCATCCCAAGTGGTTAAATCACTCGAAACCCTCTCAAAAGGACCTCTTTACAGCGAAGTTGACTCCGGTGAACTGCTTTTCAATGCCATTTCCCATATCAGAGATTCTCTTGCTGTCCCTTCTCTGCAACCTCTCGCTCCTTTTACCCATGCAGGTCATGCTCTCTTCTTTGATGAGGTAACCTTTCAAACTCGACCCGGTTTTCCCTTTTCTTTTCTGGGTTCTCTCATTTTTATTGCGTCTTTCAAGCTTCAATGATTAAATTTTTTCAAACTTCCACACAAGAAGAGTGAATTGAAAAGGCCCATTATTTATTTTGCTCCTATATTTGATTCATGATGTAAAAAGTTTTGAACTTCGACAGAAAAGTGGTTACATGGGTGAGCTACGAAGGATATGTTGCAAATATCAGTCTAGGAGAGTTATTTTGATAAAAAGCCCTATCCATTCTCAGTTCTTCTTGGCTGGTTTTGTATAGTGGGTATGCATTTTTCATAAAGTTTTGAGCTTTCTGCTGATTTTTTATTTTCTATTTTCATATGCATGAACTGATGCCTAGCAGATTGTTTTAGTTTGCATGTTATCATGCTAAGAGCAGAAAAGAAATTTTCCTTTAGATGTTATGCTGAATTTGTAGGTGTTCAATGCAGCTAATTTCCCGGGCAGAGGCTGCAAAATGGTTTGGAGAGGTTGTCCCAGCATTGGCTAACTTACTCTTGAGATTGCCATCTCTTTTAGAATCTCACTATCAAAATGCTGATAACTCTTTTAATGGTGTCAAAACCGGCCTTCGCTTGCTGGGTTCACAAGAAGCTGGCATAGTGTTCCTTGGCAAGGTATCTCAGCGTGTTTGGTTTTTCTTTTCTCAAATATTATTCTTTTATCGGATTCAATTTTTGCTTAAAGTGCATCACGAGAGAAGTGAATTTCATTAGGATGTGCAAACGGCTTCGTGTTCTCTTTTGAATATCCTTTACTAAATTACAATTTCATTCTGTACTTAGAAAAGCATTTCTTCAATTATAACATCAGAAACTCATTATGTCAATCAATGCTTGCTCTTCAGGAATTGGTTGCTGCCCTCCTCACATGCGCTTTATTTTGTTTGTTTCCAGCCTCTGATAGAGGTTCAAAACGTCTTCCAACAATCAATTTTGATCATTTGTTTGAGTATGTGACCTTCAGCTTTCTTTTGTGGACATCTTGAACTTGTGCATCATGTAATAAATACGAGCTGTCGGTACTAGACCTAAAAATTGTAATTACCTAGGTTATCTATGATCCCACTTTATTGTCATTTTGATCTTATTCATTCTTTGTATCTCATGGGCAGGGTATTTTTCATGAAGAGTCAAATGGCTAATGATGTGTCCAAAAGGAAACTCATTGAGACAAATAATTACTTCATGCTGGAGGTTTAGGTGGTTCGTTGTAGGCTACTGGGTTTCTTATATGATGAATATGTACTATGGAACTTGAACCTTATTATATAAGATAGAATTTAGTAAAACAGTTCTGAAAGATAGGAGGAACATTGTTCACGTCTTCTCATGTCATCTTCTCTATATTTTGTACCATCAGACTGTTGAAGACAATTGTTTAGGTTCTCCATAATCCATATACTTAAGACCAGGAAGTTCACTAACTGTAAACAAACAATATCTGCTGGATACTTTTATGCCACATTTCATTGTCAAGTAAATCAAAGTCTTACTGATATATATGCTATTTACCGATTGGTTTCGCTTCTATAATTCAGTTCACCTTGTCTATGTTTAACTGAAGAATCATTTTAAACTTTTTTCCTTGACCTGGAAAATAAATCCATCTGACACTACAGTACTTCTCAGGAATTTATATGAGAGCTACAGTAAAAAGCAGGAGGACAAAATAAAGTGTATTACGCATTATTTTGAAAGGATATGTTCATCTATGCCTGAGGGCTTTGTCTCCTTTGAAAGGAAGGTTCTTCCTTTAGAACAACTTCCTTTGCGTGTTTCTTATCCCGAGGCAGATTTTTGGAGCAAATCTGTTGTTTCTCTCTGCCCTTTTGAGGTAAGGTAATAAATGGATTAGTGCAGAGCTAGCCAAAGTTCAAATTTAAACAATCAGCAGAAAATTATCAACCTCATCCAGTAATTTGGTTAATTTCATTCTTGATTTGTGGCATTTACTTGCTAGCTGGTCATTTCATCTTTCTAGGTCCATAGTACAGGCTTCATAGAAGACCAATCCAATGGAGCTCTTGAAGTTGATTTTGCTAACAAGTATCTTGGAGGTGGTGCTCTTCATAGTGGCTGCGTGCAGGTATGAACTTTTTTATGGACTGTTGATGTCAAATTGGTTATGGTCGATGCTCAAATTAGACCATTTATTCTTGCAATGCTTTGTTTGTTCAATTGTTTGTTGCATAAATTTCCTTATTGTCATGTTAAAATTGCTGTAATCTTCTTGCTATATTGCTTAACTAATATTGAGGATATTTTGTTTCTTTATCATCTTTTGTAGGAAGAGATACGGTTCATGATCAATCCTGAGTTAATTGCTGGAATGCTTTTCTTACCTTGCATGGAAGACAATGAGGCGATTGAAATTGTTGGTGCTGAAAGATTCTCAAACTACACAGGGTGAGGATAACTTCTTGTAGAAATTCAAAACTTGACTTTAAATATATCATCAAGCATTATATCTGTTTTATTTGTTACTTGAATCACAATAGTGTTGATGTGTAGGCATGTAATCATTGATGAATTAGTTTCTTGGGTCATATGAATTGGTGTGTATAAACTGGGGTATAGTTATAGTGCTCAGATTCTATTTAATACAATTGAAAATTAATCATCTTGTGACGTGTTCCTGTTGGTGGGTTAACATCCTTGTCAGTCTCAACATGTGAAACTATCCAATGTAACTATCATAGTCAAAGGTGTGTGTTTCTAGGATACACCTTTTTTTCCTTTTTTATGTTTTGGTTCCCACCAAAACACATATTTGGAACTGAAACCATGTTTTCCAAAACAGGGAACCTGTTTCATTTCTGTTGTTTTCTTAGTGCGTATGCGCTGAGAGAGAGAAATCAGATAGCAACATGTGGAACTGAAACTATCAGTCCAAACAGTGTGTATTTCCAGGGTGCACCTTTTTTTTCGAGTGTTTTGGCTCACACCAAAACACTTATTTGGAACTGAAATCATATTTGTTCAATTAGGGAACCTATTCCATTTTTTTTAAGAGAAATTAGATAGCATGTGCAGGTGCTTTCTTCACTTTGTGGAATCCTAGATGCTGATGCATGCTGTAAGCAAGAAATGTGAAGAAATTAAAATGCTCATTCCATATAATTTGATGGATTTGTGCAATATATGATCATCAATAGGTGTCATAGTCATACTCTCCAAAATGTCAACCTAATGGTTTTGTGATGACATATTATGAGTATCATCATGAATTAATATATAGGCAGCTTTTGTGGAGGATTATCTTTTTATCTGTTTTTTATACCTGTTGGTTCAAATGTAACTATTTTTACATAATGGTAAACTTTTAATCATTGATTGACTAGCTTGTGATTAGACTTCTTTATTTATTATACTTCCTTTATTAATGTTGAGATACAAACTTATCTTTTAATCTGCTGAATTTGAAATAACAAGCATTCCCATAAGAATGGAATACTGATTTCAGTTGACTAATGTTGCAGTCAATTTCTTATCACAGTTTCCTATTTGATTGCTGCAGGTATGCCTCTTCTTTTTGTTTTTCGGGTGACCATGTGGACAAAAGGAATGTTGATAGTTTCAGAAGATGTAAAACCAGGATTGTTGCCATAGATGCATTATGCAATGCAGGGATGAGACAATACAAGTGCACATACCTGCTTCGGTATGTAAAATTTGGTTGTCTAGTGCCACGCAGACTTGCATATGGAATTGGATGGAAGTTTTTTCTGAGAGAATTTATAGAAGAGTGTGACATGGTTCCATATGTGAGTTATCAACATGACAAGTAGTATTTCTCAACAAAACAAGAAAAAGAAAAAGAAAAAGAAAAAGAAAATATGAACATGTGACAAGTGGTGGGTGCTTGAAACAACATGACTCTCCTCTAATTTCATGTGGTTGCATTACTTTTCCGTGCACACCAAGTGGTTGTGCATGTTGAGTGAACCTCCATGAAAATTGTTGCGATTTTCTTTTGAAAAAAAAAAGAAAAAAAAACAACTTTTCAATTTAAAGCATGCTCTTTTAGTGTTTTTTAATTGGAACACAATCAAGGAACTCAATGTTTTTTTCTACAGCTTTTAGTGTGGTTGGGAAAATAGCATGCTCCTGTGCCCCCCTCCTCTTCCTGTGTAGAGCTTTTAACAATGTTTTGTGAAAACACCTTTTGAAGTAGCTTCATTTCTGAAATAGATAAACCTGTCCTTGGTGACAGTGGTTGAAATTTGTTACTCATACGTAACCAATAATTTGGCATGCCTTCTAAATGCTGCTTTAGAATTTATCGTATAATAAATTGTGAAGTTGTTAAATTGTGTAGAATGATGAAACTAACTTTGAGAGGCCTGTTGCATTTTAGATTGTTGGTTTATCTTTCTACATGACTTCCTTGCCTAAATATGGAACCTGTGAGACTGACAAGCTCACTATCTTGTTGAACAGTCAAGATTTATGTGCAATATGAATGCCAATGAGGGTTTCTAGTTGATTTTGTTAATTTCTCTGTCCTACTCGTATGGTTTTGGCAGGGAGGCCAACAAGGCATTCTGTGGCTTTTTGGATCAATCTAATTATGAACATCACAAAAGACCATTTCAAGATGGTGGCTCACAAGGTTCTCAGTGTATACAAGCTGATAAAGACACTAATGTTGTGGTGAAGGACTTTCCGGTGTGATCTCCACTGATTTTCTGAGCATTTCGCTTTTTCTTTCTTTTTATTTTCTTAGTCAGAATGATATGAACTTGCTTATGCAAAAAATGATTGATCAGGTTCTTCCATTCTTATTTTTCTTTCTCAATTGTTGTTGTTATGCTTGGAAATAGATGGATGAAGCCCCCTCAACTTCTGTTGAAATTGCAATGAACAGAGGAGAATATATAAACCAAGCGATTGAATATTCTGACAAGAAGGGTAGTTGGTGTCTTGACCATGAAGATAAAATCGGTATTGCTACAGGGAATTGGGGGTGCGGAGCTTTTGGTGGAGATCCTGAACTAAAGTCCATGATTCAGTGGCTTGCAGCTTCTCAGGTAATCTTTTTATTGAGCTCCACTTGAAAAAGCTATCAAAAGCTTTGTAGGGGAGTTGATGCATGTCAGTTTGTAGTTGAAGCTTTAGCATCTTGACCTTCTGTAGGAGATATTGGTTGCCAAACAACTGTAGGTTTACCATCATGAACATGCACATACTTTACGTATCACATAAACAATTATGAAATTACTAGTAATTTGTGTGCTGCCTCTGCTAGCGAAACTATATCTCCTCCGGCTAACCTTCCTTCTGTTCCATACCAAGATTTCCTTCAACCAAGGTGCATTTGTTTCAGGCAGGAAGACCTTCTGTTTTGTACTACACATTTGGCATTAAATCGTTGCAGAACCTGAATCAGGTACTTGTAGTAATCTTACCACCTGTGAACATTTCTTGATGAAAGCGTAGAAACAATTTACTCCTAGAAATTGATTAAGCTTAAACTACAGTCTTTTTAATTTTTATATTCCATGTTCAAAGCCATGGTGTTGCTGAAAACAGTTATTGTTCTGCAGGTGTGTCAATGGATCCTGTCACATGAATGGACGGTGGGAGACCTTTGGAATATGTTGGTGGAGTACTCTTCTCAGAGATTCAACAAGGAAACTGACTTAGGTTTCTTTGCATGGTTGCTTCCTTCCCTATTTGCTCACGATGCCAAGAGGTCAAATTTGACAAATCCACCTTAAATTTTCTTTTATTTTTCCATTTTTAAAAAAAATGTAATCAACTCTTTAGTTTCTTGTTTTTTTAAAAAAATATCATATTCCATGAGTTCTCCCCGCAAAAGAAATGCAACTTTGCACTAGTTGTTGATGATAATCTCATAATGCTTGCCAGACCTTGTAAATTCAAAGACTTGGATAATCTTGAAAACTAAGTCATGCTAGCATGCAGAAATCATGTTTCAACCTCTATCTATATTTTTTGATAGTGGTATTTAAAATAATAATAATTTGACCAGGATGTATTCATTATTCTTCCTGTCTACATTTAGCTAGCTTTGCCCACCATCATGTTTCAACCTCTTTCTATATTTTTTGATAGTGGTATTTAAAATAATAATTATTTGACCAGGATGTATTCATTATTCTTCCTGTCTACATTTAGCTAGCTTTGCCCACCTGAGCCTCTGCCCAAGTAGTTTCTAAACCTGTGATTCATCATGGTCACATTGAAGAGTCTGGTGTTTTATGAAAATCCTGAACATTCACAGTAACCTATGGTAGCCAGAAGTAGATTCCCAACCAGAATAAGCGTTGTACTTTGTAGATGTACCATGTTGAATGCTTGGCACTGAGTAAACACATTTCATTCGCATCCACTGAATCAGACTGTGAGGCACCTGCAACAAGTGTCATCAAATGATGTCGAATGGGGTTGGCGGCTTCACTTGGAGGGCTTGCAAACTTTGTGTGTTTAAGAAACCTTTGTTAGATACGCAATGTCAGGCGTGCAAGAAACTTTTGTGTGTTTAAGACAGATGAAGCTGTTGATAGTTAATACAGGTTGGTTATGGCATGCGAACTCTCATTATTAAAATGAATTACTGGTTTTTGTGTTTTAAAAATATGTTTGAAAAAACTTTCTTTTTTATTTTCTTATACTTTAAATTATTTTTCCAATATTCTCAAATCATTTTAATAACATGTTGATGTCAAAAATCATTTTTCAAGAATAAAAATATATATATATTTTTTAAATAAAAACACATTTTAAAAAGCTATTACAATATTAATAGGCTCTAAGAAAAATAGTGTGGTTAATATTGTGGTGTTTAAAAGTGTTTTTTATTTGAAAATATATTAAATAATTGGAAAACACTAAAAAAACCTATCATGTTTTTTTTTCTCTTTAAAAAAAAATTAAACACATTTTCATATAATTCTAAACACAAAAGAAAATAGTGCATTCTAAAATCTATCTTGGATAGTATGATAACACATACACACCCATTATTTCAATAAAAAAAATCGTCATATAATCTATATGGACAAAAACAGAATCTTTGAAATGCAAGTGGTTTAAAAAAAGAAAAGGTGGAGAATTTTTCATCATTATTATAAAAATGACATCTTGCAAAGCTTGAGTTAAAGCAACTATATATATATATACATGGAGAATTCAATTTCATTAGCTCTTTTTTGAAATGGCAAGGTTGTTAACATGTCACAGGAGCTACCCATGCAATCTTATTACTTGAATTTGAGGATGTTACATGCCTGCCCAGCAACAGTACTTGCTACCTCCTGCCTGCTTCGTAAATATACATGAGATTTGCAGAAAATAATGATATGAGAAATCATGTGATAATGTTCAGCACAAGTTACTCCTGGACCAAGTCAGTCTATAAATGTTTATCTGAAGAAATCCCGCAAGTAGCCAGGTTAGGACTCTGGACAAGTGGAGAGCTCAACCACCATAACCTAACCATGGACTTCTTCTCTTTTTTTTCTTCAATATTTTCGAGTCAAAGTACAGCCAAACGACGGCTAACTACTCTTCCTGAGACTCAGTCTATCTTGGCTAAATTTGAATATGTTGAATGAAGCTGTTAAATTTAACAGAATTCTTGGAAATTCCCACAACCTATGACTTCTGTTTGTCTGAACAGAGTTTGCTTCCAAAGTCATTCAAAGAGAAAGGGAGAGTCACTCATGTAAGTTTCTCTGTTTTTTCCCCCCACCATTGTGTTAAAAGGAAAGTTCCAAACTTTGAACTTTTACCATCCCTAAGAGAAATAGTTCACAGATTGTGTTTTTGTAACACAATTGTGGCAGTGCAACTGATTAGGGCTCCAGCGTGAAATCAAACAAGAAATCTATCCCTTTTCCTTTAATAGAAAAATCTATTCTTGGAGATGGATCATTAGCTTAGGAAAAGCAATGAAAAGAGGAAAAGAATTGGTGCAGTGAGATAACTGTATTCCCATTGAAGAAGACCAGATCCTTAGAAGCAAGCATGTCGCCTGCTCTCAAGAGGAACTTCACAGATAATCACCATAGAAGAAAGATGCCCCATCTGGAACATTACCTGGTTTCTATACAGTTGACCTCGTCTAGTTTCGACGAGAAATATTACAGGAAAAATAAATATATAAAAGGGATCGAGAGCTTGCGACATTTGATGCCAGAAGTGACCTCATCTAGGCACTTGTTACACTGGGCTAAACTCTCTGGCTCCTGAATTTCACAAGCTACTCCAATTTGGAAGTGTGGTTTTTTATTGTTCAAAAATTATTCTAAAAACAAAACACCAAATTTTTCAAAAACGCAGTGACAAACACCCCTAAATCGACGAGAAGCAGGAGTTATGGAACGATCTGCCGGTGACGAAAACCCACCTGAGAAATCTTCATGAACAGACCAAAATCTCCGATGACCTTTTTCCTGAGCATTAGTGTTCTCTATAGATGGTTGGAAATGTAGCCCACTTTGAGGTGCCTCATGAGTGTAGAAATCTGGGATGTTGTAACTTAGCGCGGCGCCAACTGAAAGGCGTTCATATTGCCTCCGAGTTTTGTTCTTCGTGAAAGCTTTGTAGACCAAAGGAATGAGTCCCTCCATCAAAGCACCGCTTCCCCTCTCTGCTTTTTGCCTGGTTCTTCCTTTTCCCTTGTGATGAATGGAACAATAAATGAATTGTTTGGTGTTTAGGGTTTGGTGGGATGGGGTGTGGGTGTTATATACACCTCCCCCCACCTTTTCTTTCTATGTGGGGTTATTATAAAGTCTAACACGTCTATTTGTATTTTAGACTTTCAGAAGCAGAAGGAACCACAACAAATTTTCTCATATTCTAATCTTTCCATCATCAGATAATCATCATCATCATCAGAAGAAGAATAAATTATAATAAAAGCAGAGAAAAATCAGTTAAAAACTACACAATAGTGATATGGCAATGACATTGAACAAGCAAGATAAAGAAATCTGTTCATTAGAGTATAGATGACATCAACAAGACCTTGATATTTCTTCTAAAACATTCTTTCCTTTTCTTTGAAGTGAAAAATAAACTAAGGGATTATATCTTCCTTTTGCTGACCTCGTCAAGTTTTGTGTAAATAATTTGTTATCTTGCCAATGAGGTCTCAATTGGCAAGCGATTCTCACACGACAAAATCCAAGTTAAGAACAAACTCTGTCACCAGAAAACAAGCTCTACTGCAGTTCCTCTGCTAAACTAGCAAAAACATTCCACTTCTTGCATATCTGGCTGCTAATTCTTTGTTTCCTTTAATATTCCATTTCTAGATATACTTATAATGATTAGCTATTGCTCTATGATAATCCAAGTTGATTTGGTTCGAACAAGCATAATATAGGAGTATCAAGGTCATTTCTTTTATCTTCTAACATCATGAATGATACTGACAAAATACTATGCATTTTGTCGACTTAAGAGGCGAGTATGCCTGCAGAAAAATGGAATCCCTAGAAACCAAATCAGGGACTGATTCTTGAGAGAGTTTACCTTTGACTTCTACACGACATGGCAACTACTAGATAAGCCTAAACAAATTAAGAAAAGTACCGAAGTGGAAAGCATAGATGCATATTCATTTGACTTTTTTTGTAGGATCACCATGTAAAAGTATAACAAATGCAAAATCATCCAAACAGAAACTTAAGCCATGTTTTCTTGTTTATTATTTTCTTTCAATCATTAACTAGAAAAACCTCCCTCATTCATCAAGTACCTGAATCATATTTGATCTAGTCCAGTACTCAAATCTCAGATCGAAGGTGCGATCTGCATATTCCAGAGGGAAAAGAAAAGGGCTATAATGACAGAGCTGGATAATCTTCCAAAATATCATTTTTAAGTATATTTAGACCGAGTCTACTAGAATGTCATTGTTCAAGGGCCAAACTTTAGGTGTTATTTAGACAGTTTCAAGGTTATTCAGGTGCAGGTTTCCTCAGATATATCAGCTTAGGTGTTACTCATAGAAGTAATATATTTATTGGATAATCATCTCCAAAGTATTGATTTGTAGACTTTGTAAGATGCTTACTTCAAGCATCATCGAATGTCAGAAACATAACCTCGAAACGGCGTGCCGAAATGCTCTGAAACCAAAAACCAAAAAATTTCATTCCAATTGAAAAAACAAAGCAACAACCGAAATGATATTGACAACTTTATCTCAAACGTGTTCAAATGACAACTCACAGGCATAGCTCTTCTATTTGCCATTCCTTGAATGCCACAACATGATCTTTTCATCTAACACAGTTTCCCATTTTTATCTCTGAATCATTACTCCTCAGAACATCCAGAGATCAGAAACTGGTTTGTGAATTTTAAACCTCCTAGTTATAAACCTTCTACCACCAACTCATTTGACCAGTACTTTTTAGAAAATTTAGCATCAAACTCATGGCCCTGGCAACGTGCTCTGTAATTTAAATTGTAAAACATTTCTGTAATACATTCAATTGCTATATTTAGTAATAGCTAATGCTGTATCCAGCACATGATTCATTTTAATAGATATTTTACCTATTTTGAGATGGCACAACTTGGTATTTTCAAATTGTTCTGTTATACCTTTCAAACTGAAAGGTTGATTCATCTTTCTGGCCAACCAGTAACAATACACAATCATGGTATGTCAAACAGATCTCCCAACCTATGTTCACCAGCTTTTTTTTCCTATGCTATGCTGCTATGTCTTCTAACTCCTTTTAAAACAAGTAGGAAAAAAAAGCTATGAACTAGAAGAGAACATATATTGCTGAGGTCCAAAACATCAAAATAGATCTATGTTTTCAACAATTTAGCAGTGGAATATAGTGTGGAAATAGATAACATAATGAATAACAATATTCAAACAAAGAAAATCAAGAGATACAGTTGAAGTACAAATTTTGGAACAAGTAGAGTACAATAGTGATCCTTAAGAGCCACTTTTGAGCTGAGGTTAGTCGGATTTTCTCTAATTGAATTAAATAACAAAGTAGAGGAATTATGCTTGAAACAAATGGTTCTTGTAGCATAGGGTCCAATCTGAATCATCTGAACGGACAAGACCATCTCCATCGGTGCTTATGGACTCTGCACATGAACATGGTGGCTGAGAAGGGAGGTCATCCTTGGTTTTGCCACCTGTACCCTGTTCCTTCTTTACAAATTCAGTAGATCCAATACCGTTAATTGAAATGTGATCAGTTGCGGCATCAACGTTGAGCTGAGGACTATAATGAGATTTTAAGCAATCAATATTGCAGACATTGTCATCACCCTCTTCATCAGACAAGTATCTGCAACAGTCAAACTCATCCATCTCAAATATACGACTCGCCAACCCTTCCCTCCAAGATATTCTCATCTCAGATTGTGATACATTCTCGATTGTAGAATTAGAAAACAAAGAATTCTGATCTGCCAAAATTTTGTGAAACTTGGAAAGATCGACAGAACAGGAAGACATGGTCAGAGAATCAAACCGGAAACTTGAATTGGTTGGATCCCATACTGACGCATGGCTCATGGGAGATAAACTAGTCATCTGAAACTGTTCAGCCACTGAATTGAGATCAGAATCAAAGTTACATTTCTTTCTACTACCATCTACTTGTAACCAAGACACACCAGCTCGTCTATCACAGCTAGAATCAGATTGGGGAGTTTGAATTATATTACCACTACCCAACGAGCCCATGGAGAATGGAGAATTCTCTGCATCAGTGCAATGCTGATTCTCCGTCTCTTCTTCTAAAGATGAAACAGGAAAGTTATCGCATAAAGGAGTTCCCAGAAATCCTTGAAACTGAGGGACAGGGAGCTCACTGGGAGATAGCAAAGAAGCGCCTCTCCTCCCAGTACTGACAATAGAGATACTTCTGTTCGCAATGGTATTGCACAAATCCGGTGAAAAAACATCATAGCCAGATGAAGGTGTAGCAGGTGAGTTGTGTATGGCAGGCTCCTCCAATCTCTTAAAAACAGCATGACCTTTTTTTCGATAATTCTCCTTCTGAACCTTATCGTTCTCATCAGGAGGTGATAAAAGCCAATGCATTGATGCGTCAATAGGCAAAGGCAACATAGAAACAGCAGAGTTTTCGACAAGCCCTTCATCATTCACTTGTTCGATACCATCATCGCTATCAAAACTACCAAGAGCTTTAGCTTCTCCTCCGGCGAGTATCCCTCTAGGCCTACACTTCCTCTTGTCAGTGACCCCAGACACAACATGACCAGCAGCATAACAAGTAGCAGGAGTAATCGTTTTCACTGTCATTAAGTTCATAGATGAGCCACATTGTATCTCTGGTGAAACTGAGGGCTGAACTGGAGGGGTATTGGTATTGCTATTTGTCGAGTTTGACTCAGCTTTACAGGCTGATGGTTTCTCATGACAATCATCATTCATAACCTTACCACCAACTCCTAAATTCAAACCAGACCCGCTTCCCGCTTTACACAAAGGAGTCAAATTTGCCCCACTACCCTCGCAAACTCCATCGATTAACACCTTTTTCAACTCTCCAGGCCCAGATTTTAGCTTATTATTCACAAGACTGCCACTTGACTCCAAAAAGGAAGAGACTTTAGAATCACCAACTTCATTCCTAGAAGAAGTGCGTTTTTTACCAGATTGCCACTGGTACAGACATGGAGGATGGTTTCTCTTCCCCTTCTCCACCTTTTTCGAAATGGATTTCTCAAAAAGTCTCTGTCTTGAAGCGGTCTCCTTAGTGGGTTTCATACTCGGGGCTGACTTAGGAGTTCTCGAGGGCTTTAATTTTGTCATTCTTTGATTACTACTACTAAAAGGGGTTTTTGCAGAACTGGAAGAGGAAGAAGAGTGAGAGAGAAAAAACCTGAGACAGCCCTTAGGAGCTTCAATGGAGGATAAAGAAGAAGCATTGCTGCTATTATCAATGCTGGAGCTGTCAATGCCACCATTGTTGAGATCTTGAAGTGGGTTTCTTCTAAAACTTGGCTGATGATGCTGCTGTTTCTTTCTCCTTTGAGTCTTGGTTGGTTGTTCTGGTAATGCTGCAGATGAACATTTTTGGCTGTGGGTTTTTGATGATGAGTGGTTCATTTGGTGATAGAATTGAGTAGAGAAAGTGCAATCTGTGTGATCTAAACCTAAAGAGGGGGAAATTGAATGATGGTGACTGGTTTGATTTGAAATTGAGAAGTAGGGGGAGTTTTGCCCTTCTTTTGATTTTGCCCTTAATTTTCATATATTCTACTGAAATGCCACTAGATTAATTAGAGGTTAAATGGGCCCTGCTTTGTTTAATTCAAATCATAATCACACTTTTAAGATATCAGGTGTTGTTTGATTATTTATTTTTTGGAATTCACCAAGGAAAACCATGCAAGATTTGTTTTTTGATAGTGGCTTTTTCGTATTAAATGAGTTGTTTATTAAAAAAAAATCACCACACCTAACATAAATACATACATACATATGTAACTGCGATGAGTTTTGGCTTACAAAACCAGTCTTGTAGTTGTATTTTGGAGTGTGGACATTGTAGTGATGCTTGCCGGTCAATCGAAAAGAATTGAAATTTGACACACGTTAGTGCTGTCAACTAACGAAACTCAGTCATGATTATATTTTTCTTTTCTTGGATCAAATTGTTTATAGATCATTTTCATCATCTTCCCAATTTGAACTGCATTTACCATTTTCAGCGGCTCTTTTGGTTTACATTCCCAACTTGAATTCTCATTTATGGTCTGCATAGTGTCAACGATTGCTAGAGTCTCGCCAAGCTTTTTTTGGCTGACAGAGTAATTGTCTCAATTGAGAGACATTCTTCACAGAGCAAGGATATCAAAATCGCAAGTTGACTCGCAAAATCATACTGCGAGTCAACTCATAAAGCCTTGTCAACTTGGGTAGAAAAATCGATTTTGGTCAAACTCGGTCAAAATCATAAAATCGGACCGAATCGATCTGATTTTACGATCTGCTCATTCTGCCGCCGGTTCAAAAGCTAATTCAAAATTTCGAATGGAGCCAAGAAAAAAAAATGGAGAAGAGGATGAGGAGATGAGGAGGAAGAGAGAAAAGGAGAAGAGGATGAGGAGGAAGAAAAAAAATGGAGAAGAGGATGAGGAGATGAGGGCGGCGGCGTGGGAGAAGGGATTTAGGGTTATGTTACTTTGGGGGGTTATAAATTAATAATAATAATAATAATAATAATAAAGTAGGTTTCTAAGGGGGGAGGGGTTATTATAATAATAATAATAATAATAATAATAATAATAATAATAATAATAATAATAATAATCATCTGGGCGTTTATAATAATAATAATAATAATAATAATAATAATTAGCATAAAAAATAGTTAGCATAAAAAATAATTTAAAAAAAATCCTATTAATTTAAGATAATAAATAACATTAATTAATTTCAAATACAACAACCATAAAAAAATATACAATTACTTGAAAAACATAAAATAAGTAGTTTAAATTTCAAATCTCAAATATTGTGGGTCTTTTAATTATATTTAAATTTATTTTTTTAATTTAAATATAATTAAAAATAATAATTTTATTGTTAGAGGGTTTTTCAAAAGCAATTATTTAATTATATAACTTACTCCTATTAATTATATAATTAATTGTATAATTAATCTATATATAAAATAATTGAACTTTACTTAAAATAAGATAAAAAATGGTTCTCCAAAATAGTTTTTTTTATCATTGGAGAACACATCAACAAAAAAGTCATATATACACTATTTAAATTTTTTTGATGTTTTATAGCCATAATTATGTTATATTATATTTTGAAATATTTTACTTACGATTTTACGATTTTTCTACTTACACGATTTTAGCTGTGATTTTATGATTTTTGTACGGAAAAATTCAGGTACGATCTTACGATCCGAGTTTTCGAAGCCCCTTCCATGTCATGTCAAAATCACGATTTTGACAACCATGTCACAGAGCCACCATATGCAGTTTATATCGAAAATAAGAACAGAAACCTCAGTCGGCAAGAGATTCAGTGCGAATGGAATCCATGCCCTCGTATTATTACTGTTGGAAACAATGTTGTACTTATTTTAGTCGACCACAGCTTCTGTGAGAACTAAATCTATGTGTTTGATGAAATTAATCCATCCAATATACATCCAATAATAATTTTTCGAGCAGGTTCGCAATTCCAGTTTTATTTTGTTCCAGACTTTGAAAAGCAACAGCATCAGAGTAGACCAAGAAGCAGTGCCAAATAAAGTAGGAAAAATACAAATAACCATAAACATTCACTAAGGAGACATACCTTGTCTTTGCTTCCAGCACTCCCAACAACATAACAACCTAACAACTTTGCAAACTGCCCAACAAGCTGACCAACTGCACCAGAGGCTGCTGATATGAAAACAAACTCCCCTTTCTTAGGAGAGCATATTTCATAGAAGCCGGCATAAGCAGTCAAACCCGGCATTCCTAGAAGAAGAGACCATTATGGAAACCAATGATAGTTACGGTAATATCTATAACAGCAGTGTCTCACTCTAGTTGCTCCTTAACCTCGTGAGGTTAAGAACTGCCACATGGCCTTCTAAACCTCAAAAGGTTGATTAACAACAGCCAGTATCGTGAAATCATTTTCTGAATCAAAACAAAGAAGCATCTGAAGAGGTAATAAAAGGCAAGCATGTCTACTATCAGGACGCAGTGTATCACATTTTAGCCAGCAAATCAATAACCTGACATGACTAGAAGAATCAATAACAGGCCTACACCATGCACACTATAAGAAGTGGGTCTCACTTCTCTTAAGCCACATATCATGATCAACATAATCATAACAAATGTAAGCTTCCCAAACCCCATTCGATAACTCAAACTTTACAGAGTTCCAAACACAATAGTTTGGTTTTCTATAATTCTCAAAAAATCAAACAAAAATAGAACAGTTACAATATAAAAAATTTCAATCCATTTATTAGCACCAACAATGATCTGATTTCGTAAAAAGAACAGCTACAAACCCCAAAAGGCTTACCTAGAATTCCAATATAATAGGAAAGGGGCACATCTTTGTCATGGATTTTAAATAGCGTCTCTGTTGCTGTAATCAGACTATACTCTTCCCATCCAGTCAATCCCCAAATGAAGTCCCCCTTTTTATAATCCGGATGCCTTGAATCCAAAACTTTAGCCACTCCACGCCCACTTACAGGCTACATTCATACAAATTCCAAGCAAAAAAAAAAGTGACATCTACCTTCAGTAACACACAAACAACAATATCTATTAGCTTATGAGCTAAAGCAAGCTATTCTCTCCATAATTTCCATCTACTTCAAAGCATGTAAATTTACACGAAACATCCACAGAAGCTACATACTTTCCACTTCATTGTACAGTTGAGAACAAAACCATTTCACAAAATCAATGAAAAAAAACTCAATTCTTGAAACAAACTGAAAAACTCAATCTTTACTTCAAAACATGCTAAAAATAAAACTCAAATGGGCCTAAGGTAACTCACCGAACCAGGATTCAAGGGAGCAATATAAGAGCCCTGAAGTTTTCTCATTCGGTTTCTCATGTAAGGATCACAAGACAAGTAAAGATTTTTTACAAGAACACCGTTAGTACAATCTTCTGGGACCTTGAGTTTGATAGTACTGGTAGTGATGTACATGTCTGATTCTTTAAGAGCACCAGGCACGTAGTCCTTGAAGATCACTTGCTTGTTGCTCACAACTTCACCATCACCACTCTCCATTTTTCACTTCACAGTTGTCGCTTCAGTTTGTCTCAGTAATGTAGACAGGAGGAGAGTGGTTTGGTAATGGACAATTTGGACGACTGGTCACAGAAGTGATGTTTTGCTGGGCGATTTTAAGGATAAGCTATCTTTTAGTCCCTAGTATTTGGATGTTTGGCAGTTTAGTCATGGAGCTTGAATTCTATTTTCCAAGCTGTTTGATAATTTTATTTTTATTTTTTAATATCAATATATTAAAATGATATAAAATATTAAAAAAAAATCATTTAAAGCAGATAAATAAAAAAATAAATTTTCAAATCTAAAAACAAACAAAATCAAGGAATTAACTTAGAGGAATATTTTCTTTATTGACTTGTTTTTTAAAAATATTTTTTCGATTAGAAAAGTACTAGAATGATATTTTTTTTATTTTTTTTTAAAAAATTATTTTTTCATATTAACATATCAAAATAATTTAAAAAATATAAAAAAATAATTTAATTTAAAATAAAAAAATAAAAAATATTTTACTATATCGTTTAAAAAACGCCTGGCAAACCGTCTTTGGGTGGTGAAACAGAGTGCGAGACAAAATCAAATGAATTTCAAGTTATAAATTATTAAATGCTTCCCGTATTCCGCGTTTCCACCTCCACTCGTTCGCGTCAAACCGAGGCTTTGTCTTTGAAATTTCGATTAGTAAGCGTACAACTTAAGCTTTGTGCTTGATTTTCCGACTCACCTGAGTGCCTATTTATACATGTGCATGGCGGGGAACCCATAGTCTTCCCACCCACCAAGCAACGTCTTTGATTCCAGATCCTACTTTTGTCTGGCTTTTCTATTTTCCTTGGCCCTGTGATACCTACTTTCTTGAATTTCTTTGCGATTTGTTCCATTTCATCCTTTCTCTTGTCCTTAAACATCAATTAAACATCTTATCCCTCCTGTCTTGTACTGCCCTGAAACATAATCAAACGCCACTTGAATCCTCAGATTGCATAAGAGGATGGAATTGAAGTTCGTAGAGCCTGTGGCCAAGAATGGAAAGGAATTGGCTCTCGTTAATGAAGAGGATGTGGCGTCGGAGGCTAAAAGATGGGAAAACGCAGTGGTTGCTTATTTTCTAGGCCATGACTCATCCTTCGACCCGCCCTCTTTCAGCATGTTTATCAACAATTTAATCGACTCGGAGTGGAGAAAATGTGGGAATGTTAAGGTATATTCACAAGGGTCAGGAGTTTTTGTCCTGGATTTTGAATCTGCTCGTGGTAAGGAGCTGGCATTGGGTAGTCAGGGTCCAAGGTTTTACGATGGTAGTAAACCTTTCATTTTGAAGTCATGGAGTCGTGATATGAGTTTGGAAATCAAAGAGTTGAAATCAGCACCGATTTGGATCAAGTTACCGAATCTAAGGTTGCATCTGTGGTCTCCTGAGGCACTTAGTAAGATTGTAAGTTTGGTGGGCAGACCTTTGTTTGCTGATACAGTAACAGCATCAAGAGAGACACTGTGCTTTGCAAGAGTTTGTGTCGAAGTGGATTTTGATAAGATGTTACCTGATTCAGTCACCATTGAGGATGACAAAGGCTACAGATATGATCAGAAGGTTGAGTATGAATGGAAGCCCACATCTAGATGCTCCTATTGTCTGCACCTTGTGCATTCTGATTCTTGTCCAAGACACAAAACGACTCTCCCATGCCCGTGCTGTAAGAAATATGGACGTTTCTGCTGTCAGCGAAGTTGTGTGCCTCCCAGGTTTCTGTTTGGGACAGCACAAGGCGCTGCAACTACTTCATCTACGACAGGATTCGGTTCAGCTGCTGCAATGTCTGGTGGTGAAGCCCCCAGTATGTGGTACTGCAAGCTTTTTCGTCCACTCCAGCATTCGGTTCAACTCCTGCGATGTCCACTCCAGCATTCAGCTTTTCGTCCACTCCAGCATTCGGTTCAACTCCTGCGATGTCTGGTGGTGAAGCCCCAGTATTTGGTGCAAGCTTTTCGTCCACTCCAGCATTTGGCTCAACCCCTGCTCCAACATTTGGTTCCAATCTGTTTAGTGCAACTGCTCCCGGTGCTGACAGTCCCTATTGCTGAATAAATCTCAATTTACCAATCTCCAAGCACAATAATTTGATTTTGAAAATTGTCGAAAAGAAAATAAGAAGTTATTTTTTCAAACCTATTTATTATCTCAAAACAGTGTTCTGGATTTCATAAACAGAACCTTAAAAATAGATTAAGGCACATCTTGGTGATCATGAATTGCGATTAGTGTCTGTGTTTCTGTATCAAGACTATATTGTTCTTGAAATCAAGTTACCTTTCTAGAAATTTGTACGTCCTGATTTGCATTTGCATGATTCAAGCATCCAAGTGTCACCAATTAATTTAGCAACCACACAAACACGCATAAGAAATCCAATAATCCTGCAACATGAATTCATCAAGACTCTTTAAAATTACAACCTTCATGACTCTTAGCCATTTCAGTCCTCTAATTTGACACGAGACTTGCATAAGAATCCAATAATCTCACTTCAAAGTAGCATTAAAATCAATCCCATGTCACAAAACTGCGTACAGAATCCAAATATTTACTTGAAAGGCAAAAGAAACAGAGATAAAACTCAAGTGGGTATAAGGTAACTGATCAAAGCAGGCTTGGGTGGATCAATGGGAATGCCTTGGAGGTTTTTCATTATGCCTTTCATGTAGGGATCACATGACTGGTAATTTTTCTTACAAGAATCTCATTCTTACATTCTGTTTCTGGGACCTTGAGTTTTATGCAGTACCTAGTTGTCACATTCATGTCTCATCTTTAAGGTGACCAACCACATAGTCTTTAAAGATCACTCTCCATTGTTGCTCACTACTTCACCATCACTCACCATTGCTTAATGTTAACTTCTCTGTTCCTTCCTGCACTTCCTCCCCTTGAATATTGCTTAGTTTCTTCAGAATATCAAATCAAGATATTGAGTAGTCCATGCTTGAACTAGAATATCTTAGTGGAATTAGTGTAAGACAATGGCATACAATGAACTTTGATCTTTTGCCACTTTCTCTAAATTCCTCCTAGATAGATGAGAAACAAGATCTTAGAAAACAACCCCCATCTAACAAAACACTTCCAAAAAAGACCTTAATCGCAAAAAAAATTGTAAGAAATGAGAAAAAGACTCGATCTTTACTTCAAAAAAATTCAAAAAAGAAAGGGAAAAAAGAAATAAAACTCGAATGGGTGCGAACTTTACTGGCCTTACCAGGCTTAAAGAGAAGTATTTTTGAGCCTTGGAGGTTTCTCATGAAATCATCACAAGAGCAGCAGAGAATCTTGACAAAAACCCCATTAGTAACCTTCTGGGACCTCTGCATTGTTCACTGTTGCTTCATTCTCAGCGACAGAAGACAGAGAAACATTGTGTTGTATCTGCTGACTTGCATAGACAACTTGCCATATGAAAATACTGAATACAGAGGTTAAGTTACATTTTAGTCTCTCCATTTTGAGGTGGTTTACGTGTTCTAAAACTTGGTTTCCATACCATTCAATGGAGATGGAAAAATGGTGGTTGGCTTAAAAACGTTTTCAAAAATGATTATGGTACCTAATAACAATCAACCTTAAGTCTTAGTCATCAACTAAAGTCTGTGTGCTTTCAGGACATGCAAAATCTAACCAAATCCCATTCAGTTGTGTAATGAATCAAAAACTCTGGCCACTAAATAATTTAGTGATCTAATTCTAAGAACTCTTTTATTATAAGGACTAAACTATAAATTTCACAAGAAACAACAATAAAAAAATCAAATTGTAAATGAAAATGAAATATAGAAACTACAATAATTTAATAAAAAATTACAAGAACTATAATGAAACCTTATCAAGTCTGCCCTCACATTACTAAACGTTTGCAAGAAAAAAAAAGAAAAGAAATCTAATGAATAAACATTAAGATAACATGTTTTATTTATTTATTTATGACATGAATGGTACTGTTAGCGATAATAAAAATTATAACAGCAGACAGTCACAGATGTTTTACTTCTAAGGTTGATTTTTAAAATAATTTTTGTTTTAAAAAATATTAAAATGATATTATTTTATTTAAAAAAAATTAGTTTGATATTATTATATTAAATTAATCTAAAAATATTAAATCTTTTTAATTTAAATTATTTTTTTTCTTTTTAAAACTCTTTAAAATGCAGGAGGAAATCACATGGAAGCATCCACTGTCAGCAACTGCCTCTACAGTACAAAAAAAGAAGAGGAAAGACGCGTTTTAAGTTATAGTTAATATCTGACGCGGTTTTCGAGTTCCTAATTCCATCTAGTCGTTCTTGAAATACTGCTAGGAAGTAAGAGCACATAATTGATTTCCTCTTCTTATTTTGCTATCTACAAATGGCTGTTGTTGGGGCAAAACTTGCTCTTCTTTTGATTCATATCCTTGGTGTTGCCGGCGATGGATACAGTTCTTTACAAGAAAACTTCTACGGGAGTGATAATCATGAACATCCAAAAAGGTGGGATTCTTCATTCAAAAGTGGGCTTGTGATAGGTTATGCATTTTCTTCAGTTTCCATTTTTACTATTTTCCTGTCCTATTGTGTGCCTTGGGCTCATCTCAACAAGAGGAAAAGGAACAAGATGACGATGAAGACACCAATGATGGCATCTCTGATTGAAAGGCAAGAGAAGAAGAAAACAGAAGCCAACGAGCAGGTATCCCCATAAGATTTTCATTCCATCATTTTATTTTTTTCGACGAAGAAGACGATAGAGTTGCTTTTGTTTTTTCAAATATATATATATATATATATATAAAAAAAAATAATCATGTTTCATTTCTTCATCTTCCACAGATTTGTAAGTTGGGGAATGTTGTTGAGAAATGGAGTTTCGTAGTCATCAGCAATGCAACAGCAAATTTTAGCCGAGCCAACAAGATTGGGTTGGGACGAATGGGAACCATGTATAAGGCTACCCTTCCTGATGGTAGGTTCTTTGCAGTGAAGAGGATAGTTGACTTCCACCAGTTTGAGGAACAGATTGTTTCTGAATTGAAAACATTGGGTACATTAAAGCATAAGAACTTACTGCCCCTTTACGGATTCTGCGTCGAATCAAATACAAGGCTTCTGGTGTACAAGTTTGCATCTAATAGGAACCTTTCTGACTGGATACATTCAGTGAAAAACCGGAGGAAAATTCTGCCGTGGCCTTTCCGGTTGAAAATCGCGGTAGGGGTAGCAAGAGGCTTGGCAAGGCTCCACCATGGCTGCTGGGGTCAGGTGGTGCATCTCAACATAAGCTCAAAGTGTATTTTGCTTGATAGTGATTTCGAACCCAAGCTGTCGAATTTCGGAAAGGCGATGCTCATGAGAATGACTAGCGCTTCAGGAGTGCTTAAGGAAGATGTGCATGCATTTGGAGTTGTACTGCTTGAGCTGATAACTGGGATGGATTGTAGCAGATTGGATTTTTCCTCGAACAGTATTCTCAATGAATGGATTGGTCATCTCTTGAGCGCTTCTTATTTTCATGATGCCATGGACAGGTTTCTGATCGGACAAGGATTTGATGATGAAATATTTCAGCTGCTTAAAGTTGCATGTAACTGTCTTGATTGCATTCCAGATCGGAGGCCGACAATGATTCAGGTGTACAGAGACATAAAAGCAATAACCGAGAGATGTGAAGTGGTCGATGGTTCAGAGATCCAAACGCAGCCTGAGATTCGCTCTGCTACTTCTCAAGACCAAAAACAGGACCCATAGTTTCCTGTTTCTATCATGTTCATAAACCATCATGTAAGAAGCAATATTGTATGTAGTATAATTGTGTCCGAGAATAAATTACCAGCAATTAAAACAAAGAAATGAGAAATAATGGTTAAAAATATTTTATTTTATTTTTGAATATTTTATTTAGACAAGTCTTTTGGCTGAAGAGCATCTTTGTTCATGGAATGTTCAGCTAAAATTAATACACAAAACTCCCATTTGATGTTTGCTCAGCAGTGGTCAAATTAAAAAATAATTAGTGCAAAACTGTTCTAGTGTAATAAGATGCCGTTTGGCTCCGCGGTTCACGCTGCGTTTGCGTTGAACCGCAGAGCCAAACGCTACTAATACCAAACGGGACCCCATATTTTTTCTGTGGGTCCCACTAAATTCCTACGGTTTGACCGCGTTTTGAAAAGCATCTTTTTTATGCTTTTCAAAACGAACGCAGGTGACAAACATGGCTCACAATGCAGGTGTACACGAGCTGGTTCTGTGATGGAATGCTTTGATTTTACAAAACAACAACTTCCTCATCGTCGTCATTGGCGTACTCTCTCTCCTCCACAGCCACTGCCCCTCTCTCTCTCCACATGCAGCCACGGCCACAACTCCCTCTCTCTCCTCCATAGCCAATGCCCCTCTCTCTCTCCACATGTAGTCACGGCCACAACCCCCTCTCTCTCCTCCACAGCCAATGCCCCTCTCTCTCTCGACATGTAGTCACGACCACAACCCCCTCTCTCCCCTCCATAGCCAATGCCCCTCTCTCTCTCTCCACATGCAGTCACGGCCACAACCCCCTCTCTCTCCTCCATGGAAACTCCTTTGATCCTCTCTCCAGCAGCCCCAGAGGCAACAAGCCCTAGCGTCAGCAGCGGGTGCTGCAACCTTCCAGAGCTCCTACCGGCCACCACACAGCATCATTTACGCCACCACCACCGCAGGAAGAAGCACTTCGACCTCCTCTACCCGTCAATACTGGATGTTGACCCTCTCGTCACAGTCGGCCATGTTATTGTTCAACTAACACGTGAACATTAACAACGTGTGAATAATTGAGAACAAAAGGAAGAAAGGAAAAACGATGCGTTTTGTGCCTTTTTTGAACTCTTGGGCTGGGCTGCTCTTGGCCCAGCCCAAGTCCAACAAAGGTGGACCCTTTTGGCCCAACTTGACTTGGTCGATCCATTTAGTTTGGAACAGGCCCACTCTAATTTTTTTAAACAAATATAGAAATCATATTTTAAAAAATTAATTAACATAAATAATGTAGGTACATGTTTTATTTGAAGAAGAAAGTCATCAATAAAGCCCAAGTTGAGGGTTCCATATGTGAAACATACTTGATAGATGAAATTACAAATTTTGCGTCCTATTATTTTGGTGATGACGTTCAAACATTATGGAATCGAGTCCCATGAAATGACGATGGTGGATCTAAAAGTCAAGGTGGACAACTTTCTATTTTTTCCTATCCAGGGAGAAAATTGTCTAATTTTTTTTTATAAAAGGCAGTTATTGCAGGAAGAAATGAAAATTGCACACAACTATGTCATTTTCAATTGTCAAGAATTGAAACCCTATATAGAGTAAGTGTGAAATATTTTATTTTGGTTCTTAATTTATAATAACTTGATTTCAACTAACAATTTAAAATTTAGGCAATGTCATCATGAGCTACATTCACGACAACCACAATTGAGGGATGTTGAAATTGAAAAACTATGTGAGGAATTTCCAATTTGGTTGAAAAATCATGTAAGTATTTTTCAGGACACATTTTGTTAACTTTACTATTTTGTATGAAATAATAATTCATACATTGTTATTGTTATGCTAGGTTCAATACAAATCAACTGGAATTGAGAATCAAATCTTTGCACTTGCTATGCGTCCGTCAAATTTAGTGAAATATTATAATGGGTATTACGTCAATTGGTTTAAATTTCATACTCAATGTTATGGGCGATTTAAAAAAACAATGAATAGCGGGGTTTGTGTGAAAGGAAGTTGCTACAATGATAATAAAATTGATTATTATGGAATGCTTGAAGAAGTGATCCGGCTTAAATATTTAGGGAGTAAGTGCAAGGTATTTATGTTTAAGTGTCATTGGTACGATTCAAAACGTGGGCTTAAAGTGCATCGTTCAAATAGTTTGGTTGAAATCAAGCATACCTCTAAACTACATGGCAAAGAAGATTTTGTCTTGGCGTAACAATGTCAACAAGTCTACTATACGTGTCCACCCGATAATAAATCGTCAGAATGATGGGCAGTTATGAAGACAACAACTAGAAGTTGTTATAATGTTGATATGGGTGAATTTATTGAAAACATTGATAATGTTAAATCATTTGATGTTGATTGTCGCACGGCGCCGCGCGGCGTCCCGGGAGGGATCCTGGCTCTCGCAATGGAGTTGAGGAGTAGTCGCCACCTGGCTGTTGAGGGTCGCTAGGAACACCCGATTTGTACTGGTCTGCTTAGAGATTCGAGGGTAGGGGACTGGTTGCGTAAAGGGAAGGTATTAGCACCCCTAGTACGCCTTACCTGAGGTAAGCTGCATTGTCAATTTCGATGTGATTTTAAATGCTTCAATAAGTCATATTTATTCACACAAAATGTTTCGATTGAAAAAGAAATCGATCACCACTTAGAAATAATCATGTGAATTTTATTGATTATTATCATCCCCGCCGAATATTTTGGATATTAACCCCTTAGAATTTATTTATCCAAACACCGAAAAGTGAATAATAGCATACTATTCCCGCCGAATATTTTGGATAAGATTTATTTATCCAAACACCGAACAGTGAATAATAGCATACTATTCCCCCGAATATTTTGGATACTAACCCCTTAAGATTTATTTATCCGAATACCGACAGTGAATAATAAATTCCCAAAAAAGTAAGATTTTTATATTTTTAAAATATTAGCCAATACCCTTTTGATTTTTACAAAGAAAACACATTTTTATTTCATTTTATATTCCTTTCTTTTCTTTATCAAAACATACATAAAATTGAATAAATAAAACACAACTCACACACACATTCTCTTTTTTTTCATTTTCTTTTTCATCACTTTTTTATAACCAAAATACAACTCACACACACACATTGTCTTTTTCATTTCCTTTTCATTACATATCACAAATAATAATTAAAATACAATAAGTTCAAATAAAACACATAAACATAAAGAAAAATACAAAAAGGACTTAGGAATGGTGCCGGAACAGTGGCAGCAGTGCAGGGAGGACTGGTGGCGCGTCTGCCCACGCGCCACTGTCACTGGAGCAGATCGGCTTCTTCCCTTCCTTCTCTCGCCGGTGGTGGCGCTCATGGAGACCTGCAAAATAAGGCAAAATACACACAGCAACGAGCACAAAAACCACTTTCGTTCCTCCTTCAGATCGGAGATGTGTTTCTTCTCAGCCCGTTCCTCTTCTGCTCTCTTCTTCTCCTTCTCGCCGGCGAGGGAGTACACAATAAACCTGCAAACAGAAACAGCCACACAAACAAAAACACAAGGAAAAATCAGTTTATTCTCTTCTGCAATTTCCAGATCTGTCCTCGGCATGTTCTTCTTCAGAGGGCTGGACAGCCATAGAGGCAAGGCTGCTGTGGTGGTCGATCTGCTGTGGTGGCCGATCTGTTGGCCAAGAGGAGAGAACCGAAGAGGGCAGCTGGCTGGTTGATCGTGAACAAGAGCCACGGAGGGAGCCGTCGGTGTAGGCTGTGTGGCTGGTGGCTGTGGCTGCTTGTGCAGCTGGTGTGAGACCGTGGGGGCTGCTGGTCGGAGAAGAAAGAGGAAGGTGAAGGATGTCGGTGGTGGCTGCAAGCTTGAGGGAAGGGAAAGCTGGTATGGCCGGAAAAGTGAGGAAAGTGAGGGTCTAGCTGGAGAAGAGGAGAGAGTGAGGCTGCAGGGGCTGCCATGGTGGCTGACAGGGGAGAGGCTGAGAATAAATGGAGGGGAACGAAGGGCTGCAGCTGGGGGCTGAAAGAAATGGGAAAATCATGGGAAAAGACAAACGGGGGGAAGGGCAGGCTTGATCGGAGAAGAGAGTGAGAGGGGAAAAGGAAAAGAGAGCTGGGGAGGGGCTGCAGCGGCTGCCAATATGGGGGCGGCGGCTGCAGCCCCAAAATGGAAGAAAAAAACTTAGGGTTAGGGTTTTTTGGTGTAGGGTTTTTTAGTGAGTGTATTTTTTTGGTCCCTCTTTCTTGTGGATTAGAACCTCTATTTATAGACTTTTCATATGCAAAATTCCAAACACAACCCTTAGCTTGCGTGCTTGTTTCAATTTGGTCCTTCATCTCCAATTTGTGCGATTTGACCCTGCATTGACTGTTAAATTCTCAATTTATTCAATTTTGCCCATGTAACAAGATATTTTTGGATTTTTGTCTTTTTTCTATTTTTTTCCTTTTCTTCCGAAACATAAACATAAGTAGGTCAAAATTTGGGTAGCAACATTGATCAATCAAATGAAATTTCTCAACCATGTTCTGTGCTTCCTAATCCGACACTTGATGAACCAAATATATTTGTTGACAAATCTTATTATGAAGAAGTCAACCAAAATGAGTTGCTTCCGGTAGAGGCCAATTGGGGAGAAGATAATGAAATGGATTCGGATGAAGAAATTGCTTATGATAATGAAGTCGTTGGTGATGATGATAATGATAATTATGATGATGTGATTAGGAGTGATTATAATGATGATTAACATGATGCAAGTATATTCAATGAATTTTTTTTATTCATGATAATGATGTTTGGCATGATGCTTGTGTTTTTTATATTCAATTGATATATTTACTTATGATATTTAATATTCTTTTCTTCATAATTTTTTTAATTGTCATATTTATTAGTTTTTAGCAACAACACTTATTGATGACAATACAATTGTTTTAGAATGTTTAGACGTGGATCCATATTACATTCCAGGAGTGATAGGTCTGGTTCCAGATCGAATCGAACTCCATCCAGTGTGAATAAGAAAGAATCGAGTTCTCACCAACCTGAGCCTAATCAATTACATGATTATTATACACCCAAAGTCGAGAGTACATTTCCTCATCAAGAAGATTATAGGAGGTTAAATGCACATGAAGGTTTTGGGTTTCAAAATTTGCTAGCAACTCAAGGTTTCCCTCAAGATGACACAACCATGTATAGAGAATTTAATGTACATCAGGGTTATGAGTGAGTAGTTGGTGATGATGATGAGCATGATATTAGCGATGAAGTTGAGTGATATGGTAGTAATGGGAGAGAATTCTATGATTCAAGAGATACTAGTAACATGAGATCTTCAGAGGATCAAGATTGTCTCCCATCAATCCATGGTTCAACCTCTTCTCCAAACAATATATGCATTAAACGAAAGAGTTTTGACACTGAAATCGATCCACTGACAGAAAAAAAGAACTGAGTTTGTATGAAACAACTAAGTTTTGTATTTTTGTTTGACAGTTATCATTTGCGTCATTATTTGTTCCATGAAAGTTTGTTACTATAATATTTCAGGTTCAATAACACATCATGTGGACGTGATATCAGAACAATTTTGAGAGCTAATTTCAAGGGGCCATGACACTCTTGGGATGAAGTTGATGCAATGTGTAAAGCTGAACTGTTTAAAGAGTTCAAGGTATGAAAAAAATTAATGCTTATTTTTTGGCATTTTTCTGATGAATTCACGCAACTATGTCCATATTTATGATAATGAATAAATTATGAGAATACGCTCGCTAATAATGATTAAATTATCATAAATATATTTTTAACATTTTTCTGTAATATTTTCTGATGTTGTTTGCTATTTTTATTACTTTTCATATGTATTTGATAGAAAAAATATGCCTTCCCTGAAGAAGATAAACAAATTATTGTAATATTTGGGAAGATAAAGCTCAAATTTCCTTGAACCAACAATTAGCTCGAGCTCGCAATAAAACTCTGCCAGTAATGAAGACAACAAATATTATCGATTGCCTGGATAAAGGTCCTATTTGTATACAAAATGAAGATTGGAATACCATGATCAAGGATGATTGGTCAACTGTTGGATTCCAAAAACGATCCGAATCTTCAAAATGCAATCAATTGATAAAAACAGATGGGAAAATAAGTACCCATTTCGGTGGTTCAGTTTCATTTGCATCATATCGAGCCAATATGGTAAGAATTGTTATTGTTCAACACTAGTAATTTTATTTTTTTAATATTTTTATTGCTTATTTTTTTTTAAATGTTGGTAACAAGAACAAGTGTAAGAATTGTTATTGTTCAACACTAGTAATTTTATTTGTGTAATATTTTTATTACTTAATTTTTTTAAATGTTGGTAGCAAGAACAAGTCAGGGGGGAAGAACTTCCATGGGATGAGGTCTTTTCAATTTTGCATCAAAATGCGAATGACATCGGCACATTCGTAGATAACAAGTCCAAAACAGTGGTGGTAAGTACTTTTATTTTTTTAATATATTTAAAATATCATTTCATATTCAAATTAATATATTTTTACATGGACTTGTCTATTTGCAAGAAAATTATAGAAATGAGATGATTCCAAAATATGGACCTGATCGGGACAACCATCCTTCTTTTGATGGAGCTGCTTGGTGTGAGGCTTCATGGGCGTAAGCAAGGGTAGAGTATATGGTGCACCTCGTATGCCAAAATCTAAAGTTAATGTGAGTTCTTCATCACATACCTACTTAGTACAATCATCATATCCGAGCTCAGTTTTTAGAGTGTATAAAGAGGAATTGAAAGCAAGAGATGAAATAATTAGTGAAATGAGAAATGAAATTGAATCCATTAAAGATTATCTTAGGAGCAGTCATGGAGGTTCTGTTAGGTCAGAGTATATGGGTCAAGGTATGCCACCACCGGTGGCCCCGTCAATGCCATAACATACAATGGCACCTATGGGTCCCATGTCTTCACCGGTATATCGACCCCGACCTCAACTACCATATAATGGTCCATCTTCCTCTCATCCACAACATCGTAGATCATTTCCGCCTTAAACACTTTAAAATATGTATTTTTGTATTTCATGTTCATTTACTTAGACATGTAAATGTAATTGAATCTCTGCTGTATTATGAATTTTAATTTATAATAATTTTTATTTTAACCGTATTTATTTTGTTTTCAATATTAATAATATTTCAATATGTTCTAGTAGTTTTAAAATATTTATTTGTAATTAATTAAAAATTAAATATATTTAAAAGTGATTTTAAAATTTATTTACCACTTGCAACGAAATTTCCGTTGCAATTTGCAACAGCTTTGCAACGGCATTTCTGTTGCAATTGGCAAGCCATTGCAATTGACAACGGATGTTCCGTTGCAAATGCAAACTTTTATTTTTTTATTTAAAATTGCATGGACTGTTCAATCTTATTTATTTCCGAACTTGTCGTTTCTTGGAAACTTAAAGCAGACACAAATAAATTCTAACAACATGGTGTGAAACCCGACAGATTTTTTTATATTTTAAATTGCATGGAAGCATCCATTCTCTATTCACGCGTCCCACAAACTTTAATGCTGGAGACTTGGCTTCTTGACTTGAAGAAATAGCACTGACACATCAATCCATCTGTTCTTTGTGGACTCGACGTGTTGTTCTTATTTAAATACAGGGACTGAAGGGAAAGTATTCTTATAACTACAGGGACTATAATGAATGCTTCCACCTGAAACCTCTAGCTCCACATCCATGGATAGAATTGTGTGTACCGCGTGACATGACATGATTTTTCAAACAAAATTTAATGCAGAAGAGGACTTGTCATGTTGACGTAAACAAGTTATAGATTGGCTAATCGATTGATTTTTGAAATGTTGACTTTGTTTTCGTGTTTATAATTGATTAATTGTTTCTACGAATTTCATAATAAAAGGAGTTGATAAGGAGGTTTTTTTTGTTTTTGATTTTTGCATTGGAAAATCTTTATTAAATTTATCCAACTTGATATAGAGTATACCAGAAATAAAAAATATGTTTTTGTATTATTTGAGTATAATATGACTATTTTATTGTTTATAGTAGTATAAAAAATTAAAAATACTTATGGGTAATCAATTATTTGTTGTCTATTGGAAAGGATAAAGACATAGTGTTACTATACAAAAAACCTGAAAAAAAATCAAATAGCCGTAAACAATCAAAGAATCCCAAACTGGTCTCATGGAAAAGTCGAAAAAAACCCTGAGACCAAGACTTAGATTTTATTGTACTGAGGAGTAAAATGACTATTACAATCCACAATAATATGTATCTACTGTTACTGTGAAAAACCCACATAGTATAACTCTTTCTTTAATGGTTAAAATTATTTGGATAAAAGATTTTATCTTACTTCAAATATAAATTCATCCGAAGATACTTTTATAAAAAAGAATAAAAATAATTCTAGATTGTTTGACAAAGAAGTTATCAATGAGGACTCGGCTTCGTGGAAATTGAAGTGAAGGGGGGCATCCATTTCAATGCAGAAAAAAGGACTGTGTGGTTGTGTTTTAAAAATATTTGAGATATATTTCCGATTTTTTCTTAAAAAAAAAATAACATCAATCACAGCATACCCAAAATAGCTCAAGAATAAATGCCAGAGATTTCAATTCAAGTTCTTGTATCTCATTTTTGCCCATTCAATTCTGGTCTACTCTGATGAACTCTCAAATCCAAATGGCTAGTTTATTTCTCATCTACTCTTTCATGTCCTCCTTGCTAGCTACTCTCACCGCAACTACTGCCACTGAAACTGATATTTATTGCTTGAAATCTATTAAGGATTCTGTGATCGACCCTCATGGAGACTTCAGCTCCACGTGGGACTTCGGCAGCAATACAGAAGGTTTCATCTGTCGATTTACGGGACTACAAAAAAAGAGGGCCATTTGCAACGGCGTCATCCGTTGCAAAATATAAAGAAAGCCGTTGCTAATATTAATTAGCAACGGCATTTGCAAGGGAAAGAATCCGTTAGAAATCAGTGGATTCAAAATTCGTTTGCAACGGCATAGCCGTTGCAAAATAATTTGCAACGGCGTAGCCGTTGCAATGGTACCCGTTGCAAAAAAAATTTTGCAACGGGTATCCCGTTGCAAATGCAACGGACAGCCGTTGCCGTTGCAACGGGCTTGCCGTTCATGTTGCAACGGCAAGTCCGTTGCCGTTGCAACGGGGGTTGCCGTTGCTGTTGCAACGGCTGGACCGTTGCAATAGCAACGGGATTGCCGTTGCAATTGCAACGGACCTGCCGTTGCAAATGCAACGGTCAGAATATTATTTTAATATTTAGATTTTTAAAATCTAATTTTAATATATTTTAATTTTAATTAATTACAACTAAATCTTTTAAAAGCACTAGCAAATATTTAAATATTATTAGTATTGAAAATAACATAAATATGGTGGAAATAAAATTTAAAAGATTAATTAAAAGTCTTAATACAATACTGATTCGATTACATTTACATGACTAAGTAAATAAACATGAAACTTAAAAATAAATATTTTAAAGTGTTTAAGGCGGAAATGATCTACGATGTTGTTGATGAGAGGAAGATGGACCATTATATGGCATTTGAGGTCGAGGTTGAGGTCGATGTCCTGGTGCCATTGTAGGTGATGGCATCGACGGAGCCACAGGTGATGGCATCGACGGAGCCACAGGTGATGGCATCGACGACCATTTCTCATACGACGATACATCCACTCTCGATCATCCATATTAATCTAGTAAACATTATAACATAGAAACATTTTAGAATCTTGAAACATTTTGTATTACGCATAATGTAAATATTTGACGCAATTCAATACTAAATTACGAGGCAAAGGGGACAACTATGTATCACTTGAGTTCAATCGATATCTCTAGTTTATGGATTATTCATGGCCAAGACAAAAAAAACAACAAATACTTAACAAAACATCAAACACACAACACCAAAACACATAGGAGCAACACATAGCAACACCATACACAACAATATGCATTAAATCGATATTCATACTCAAATGACACAATCAACAAATTACACTAACCTTTCAAGCGAATTTAATACAATTTGAAGTCAAAAGATATTGATTGATGTTCCTTTAAAAAACCCTGCGTAGAGAGATGTTGTTAGTAACCTGAAAAGAAATTAATCAATTTGGCATGCTTTCTCCAACAGGACTAGGAAGAACTAGAAAAGAAGATGACATCAGCTCAGAAACACTGAAGTTTCACAGCTGATTTACACCTAAACACAAGTAAACAAGGCAGCGAATGAAAGTTGAATTAAACCTTATCACCGAGTGACAGACGCAGCAAATGAAATCAGCACCAGCAACACAAATACCAGATACAAATTTAAATGTCTCCTATCATGGAACCAATAGAAGACACACCAGGAATGAAATTTGATTCTGCCACTCTGAGAAGAAAAAGACCAAATCCAAAATGTTAGTCATTCTGGGCACCAAAGCTGTTAGCCCACAGCAATCAGAAATTATACAGCCAACTTCAAACCCAATAAAAAAAGAAAAAAGAATTCTAAATAGGCTCATCAAAACTCACCACAAATTCAATGAAAGCAAAGATTTAAGCTTTCCTATTGCTGGATAAGAACTCCATATTCTGGAAGAAGAAGAAGAATATAGAAAAAGGACGCAAACTTTTGTCTTCTAAAGCTTCAGGAATCTCACAAAACTCTCTATTGTTGTCTTTCAATTCAGTTTCTGTGACCATTCAAAGCAACCACAAATCTCCAGAATCATTCACCATCCTCGACCAATTTTTTTAATGCAAAACTCTACACAGCCAGCTCAAACCTCCTCAGTAACTCAACATTCTCAGATAACAAACTGTGGGTTCCAATAACCATAGAGATAAACATAAGAATAGCTATGCTTAAAAATTGCAAGAAAATTAACACCATCCTCGACCAAATTTTTTAATGCAAATTTTTTGTGCCTAGCTATGCTAAAAAATTGCAAGAAAATCTAATAGAAAGCTCCCCCAAAACTCCCTAAACCCTAAACTAATTTAGAAACTAAGAAAATAAACAAAAAAATGAGCAGAAATTTGAATTTTGAAATGGTGACCGTACCTTCGTTGTTCCACGGTGACGTTGCAGCTGGGTTTCTGGTGCAGAGGGGAGGATCCCGACGAGGTGGTGCTCGGAGTTGATGGTTGATTTTGCTGAACCGAGAGGGAGAGAGAGAGAGAGAGAGAGAGAGAGAGAGAGAGAGAGAGAGAGAGAGAGAGAGAGAGAGAGAAGGTCTTCTGGTTTTAGAGAGTGAAGGTCACCGAACCGAAAAAGAAGAGAAAAAAGAGAAGAATTCCGAAGGGAAAGAGCTGGTTTTAAAGAGTGAAGGTCACCGTTTTTCGAAGGGAAAGTGCTGAGGCCGGGAAGAAGAGAGAAGAAGGGAAAGGTCTGGTTTTGCTGTAAATGGGTGTAAAGAGGAAGACAGTGGATATTCAATTGTTTTCAATAAAACGGTGCGTTTCACATTAATTTTCATTTAGCCCGCCCATCCCATGTCTAGAGCGGGAGCTTTCTTAATTTTATTTTCTAATTAAACGGGTAATTTTATTAGTAAACAAGAAACAATTATTAATACATAAGTATTAATCGGTGAATTATTTACCATATTTTTTTTAACAGTTATTAACAAAAAAATTTAATTTCAAGTTAAATAATTTAATAATAATTTTAGGCTTTTCTTCGTGCTTACTCTTTTGTTAATGTTGTTGAGTTTATATCAATTATTATTATTAATTATAATAAAATTCATTTTTTAATAATAATTACATTCATTTTTTTAATTTAAATATAAATAAAAAATAATAATTTTATTTATTAATTTATATTATCAGGAATGTAGGAATGTAATGGAATGTATTTTAATTAATTATGTTTGAACTTATTGGTTATTTATTAATGTGTTCATTTTATTTTCTTAAGTTTTTTCTAGCACTCAAAGACAATAAGTAACATTAATTAACTTCAAATAAAACAACCATAAAAAAAAACATACAAATTACTTTAAAAACATACAATAAGTAGCTTAAATTTCAAATTTCAAATATTATGGATCTTTTAATTATATTTCAATTTATTTTTTTTAATTTAAACATGATTAAAAAAAAATAATTTTATTGTTGGAAGGTTTTTTCAAAAGCAATTATTTAATTATATAATTTACTCCTATTAATTGCATAATTAAACTAAATTCAAAATAATTGCATGGTATTTGAAATAATATAAAAAATAGCTCTTCAAATTTCAAAATATTTTTTATCATTGGAGTACATTTCAATAAAAAAATCAAATATACATTATTCAAAGAGCCATTTTCAAGATTTGAATCTTCAAAACGGATCTTGCCATTGAACGTGCTCTTACAAAGAGGTTGAGCCAGATTCAGAGTAGTTGAAGGAGGTGAAGTTGGGTTAGAGAGTTCGTATTGGGTCGGATTATCCATAATTAAAGGTTTTGAAATGAAAATGAAAACATGTTTTTTGTGGTTGATCCCTCGTGAGATTTAAGTTAGATATATTGCTTAGAACCTGACAGAGCACGCAAACGTGCATGTGCTGATGATGAATTATTTGATTTTATGCTTCAAAATTGTTTCTTGCAATTGTTTTAGTAATTTTTTGATGTTTTATATTAAAATATATATATTTTTTTTGATTTTTTATATTTTTATAGTAAAATAACTATTCTATCCTGATATAAGATAAAAAACTAAGAGTTAACGGAGGAGGTGTCACAGATGATTTCACATCCTATTGCACGGTAAAATAACTCTTTAACCCATGATAAGACAAGATTGAAGAGTTGAATGTAGGGGTGCTATGTTAATTTATCATTTTTTATTATTCTTTTCTGCGAATACTATGTACGATCTCGACACCTCACTGACAATATTCGACCCTGACGCTACACCTTATTTTTTGTCTATATTTATATATGTGTGCTCTTAGTTTTGATTTTTAATTTTTATTATTTGTTAAGGTGGTAACTTTTTGAAAAATTTTGTTCTTAGATTTTAGTTTGTGTTTATGATCATTTGAAAATTGATATTTCTTATATTTTTTTCTTTGTTCTTTCTTTTAGTTTGTTATAGTTTTTAGGCTTTTTTATTCTTTGATTTATTTTTTTTTTCATTATGATATCATCCTCCATCTCTTCACGTGGGCCCTGCAAGCTTGTAGATGGGGCATCGATTGCTATGGCAGAACACCGGCTTCTAGGCCTAGTAGCAAAAAAGAAGTTTTTAGCCGGCAAGGTGGAGATCGGGAAGCAGAGATGGAGAGTTGTTCTGAATAAATGAGAGAACGAGAGAGAATTAAGAAGAATGAATATTAATTACATTTGAATAAATGAGTGTTTGCATTTGTTCTGAATAAATGAGAGAACGAGAGAGAAGAAGAATGGATATTAATTACATTTGGAAAAAAACGGGGTGATGCGGGTATTGAATATATATTTAAGTTTTTTTTTTATTAAAAAAACAATTCTTGCGGGGTGATATGGATATTAATTACATTTGAAAAAAAAAACGGGGTGATGCGGGTATTAAATATATATTTAATTTTTTTTTTTTAAAATAAAAATTCCTGCAATGGAAATAAAAATTAATTTTCATTTGCAACGGAATTTCCGTTGCAAATTATATTTGCAACGGATAAATTTTGCAACGGATTATCCGTTGCAAAATCCGTTGCAAACCTTACCGTTGCAAATTACATTTGCCACGGCTAATTCGTTGCAAAACAAGTTTTTTTTTTTTTTTTTCCTGGGATTGGTTGTGCAACGGCAAATCCGTTGCAAATATAATTTGCAACGGATAACATTGGCAACGGTTAAGCCGTTGCAAAATCCGTTGCAAACTTTTCCGTTGCAAATTATATTTGCAACGGATTTGCCGTTGCAAAACAAGTTTTTTTTTTTTTTTCCCTGGAATTGGTTTAGCAACGGTAAAGCCGTTGCAAATGTAATTTGCAACGAAAGAGTTTGCAACGGAATTTTGCCGTTGCAATTCCGTTGCTAACGGCACCCTTTTTTTGCTAACTGATATCAGTTGCTGGTATGATAATTATGAGAACAGAGTCGGATACATCAGCATCACACTCCCTGACCTGGGGCTCAAGGGACAGCTCCCTCTTGGATTGGAGAACTGCACGAGCTTAATTGGCCTGAACTTTTCACATAATGAGCTTCAGGGACCCATTCCATCTGACATCTGTAAAAGGCTACCACTTCTCGCAACTCTTGATCTATCCTTCAACAATTTCTCAGGAGAAATCCCATCAAGCATTGGCGATTGCAGTTATCTAAATAGTCTACTTCTCGACAACAACAAGCTAAGAGGTCATATCCCACCACAAATTGGCCAGCTTGATCGGATCAAGGTCTTTAGTGTCGCTAACAATCAATTATCAGGGCCACTGCCAGATTTTCTTAGACCTGCCTTTTCATATGAGAGCTTTGCGAATAACACGGGACTCTGTGGGAAGCCTTTGAAAAATTGCTCAAGTCATCAACAAAAGTTTGATTACTCATTCAAAGGTGGTTTTGTTATCGGTTATTTAGTGTTTTCAATTTCAGTTGCAATTTGTTTTACATCCTACTGTGTACCATGGGTGTATGCGGGGGAGGGGAAAAAGAAAATCACAATATTAGGAATGATGATGCTGATGAGAAGGAGGAAGCATAAGATTACAGAAGATGGTCAAGCAGGAAGCTCTCTCTTAGAGGAAGGAACTAAAGAGGTACCACTCCTTAAGATTGATATATTTTTGTATTAGTTAGTTTTTACTTCTTCTTTTTTTCCTTGTGATATTCAAGTTTTGAGCAAAAGCAGTTCAAATTTTACTTCCAATTACAGGACACTCTACCTACACAAGACCCTGAATTTTTGAAGCAGGTTCATTTGCAATATATATATATGTTTTTCAGCACTAATATATTGAGAGTTCTATCCACAGGTTTCCATGTTGGAGAAGAGGGTTACAAGAATGAGCTACGCAGATCTTAATGATGCAACCGATAATTTCAGTGAGAAGTATATCATCGGACAGGGAAAGATGGGGATTCTGTACAAGTCATCATTGCCTAATGGTTATGTCCTTGCAGTGAAGAAGTTACATGACTTTCAGTTCCTCGAGGAACAATTTATATCCGAGCTGAAGATACTTGGTCCGTTGAGACATATCAACTTACTTCCGCTGTTGGGATTTTGTATTGAGCAAAACCAAAGGTTTCTGGTTTACCAATACATGCCAAATGGTAACCTTTATGATTGGCTACATCCCAAGGAAGAAAGTCAGGAAAAAGTCATGGAATGGGGTGTGAGGGTTAAAATCGCCATCGGAATAGCAAGAGGCCTGGCATGGATTCATCAGAACTGTCATACAATCAGAGTAATCCATCTTCACATTAGCTCAAAATGCATATTACTTGATAGGAATTTCCAGCCCAAGTTATCAAATTTTGGAGAGGCAATGCTCATGAGTTCGACCTGCACTTCCTCCGTAAATAGTGAGCTGTGGGAGATGGCATTTGTGAAGGAAGATGTGCATGGATTTGGAGTTGTGCTTCTTGAGTTGATAACCCGGGTGGATCCGAGGAACATGACTGATTCCTCAAACAATGTTCTTGATGAATGGACTCTTCATCTTTTGAGCAGCTCGAGTTCTTATGGCGCGATAGACAAGTCTCTGATTGGGCAAGGATTTGATGCCGAGATCTTTCAGCTGCTGAAAGTTGCATGTCGATGTGTGGATCCTGTTCCAGATCGAAGACCGACAATGCTTCAGGTGTACGAAGACATAAAAGCAATACGGGAGAGATGTGACCTAGCAGATGATTCAGATAACCTAACGCGACCTGAGATTTGCCCGGCTACTTCAGAAATATCTATGGAGATTGAAAGAGCAGAATACCTATGAAAAATGTGTTAGATTTTATTGAGATTAGCTTTGAAGATAAAAAGATAAGAAGATTTAGTTGTAGTCTTCTAATTTAGTTGAAATTACTACTCATAATAGGTTTTATCAACAAACCTATTATTTATCCAATAACCTCTCCTAGTCTATTGAGAGTTGTAGTTTATTTCAATTTCTAGTTTTTGTAAACCTATAAATAGGCAATTTTCAATTGAATAAATTGAATGAATTGAATGTGATTCATTCCAATATTTGTGATTTTCGGGTTCTTCAGGATTTCTTGTTTTTCCATATTTTTAATCTCAACGGTAATTGTTCTAAGCAATTACTGTACAAATTCAAGATTTCCAACAATTGGTATCAGAGCAGTTTTCTTACGGGACTGTGGGATTTTGTTGAGTGATAAACACAAGAGAGTTTGAGAGCTAAACACAGAGTGATTGATTGCAAACAAAAGAGGTTTATTTTTATCAAAACATGTCTACCTCAAGCAACATTGCTACTGTCATTCCAGTATTTACTGGAGAACACTATCATATATGGATTGTAAAGATGAGATTTTATCTAAGATCTCAAGGGTTGTGGAATGTGGTCACAACCAATGTTGATCCATCACCATTGTCAGCCAATCCAACACTTGCTCAAATAAGAGCACATGAAGAAGAAAAACTGAAGAAGGACAAAGCTATCACTTGCCTCCATTCAACATTTGCAGATCATATTTTCACAAAGATTATGGATCTGGAGACACCAAAGCTTGTATGGGATAAGCTTCAAGGTGAATTTAAGGGAAGTAACAAAGTCAAAACTGTTCGAATCCTTGTATCGAAAAAAGAGTTTGAACTGATGAAGATGAAAGATGAAAGATGTTGAATCTGTCAAGGATTATTCTGGCAGATTAATGGATGTTATGAATCAAATGGGGCTGCTTGGAAAGGTGATTGAAGATCAAAAGGTTGTAGAAAAAATGATGGTTTCTTTGCTACAGAAATTTAAAGCTCAAACTCATATTTGTACTGTTGACCGTGTGAAATTGTACACGAAGACAAGAGGAGCAAAATTTGAAGTTTATGCTAATTTTGATTTGTGACAAAACAAAGTTGATTAAAATCCAGTTCAGCATGATGTGATGACCAAGACACTTCCTCTAGCAAGATTGGAGTTCCTAAAGATGAAGTTGGGGATGTCCAAAGCAAATCTCAAGGAGGAGTGTTAGATTTTAATGAGATTAGCTTTGAAGATAAGAAGATTTAGTTGTAGTCTTCTAATTTAGTTGAAATTACTACTCATAATAGATTTTATCAACAAACCTATTATTTATCCAATAACCTCTCCTAGTCTATTAAGAGTTCTAGTTTATTTCAACTTCTTGTTTTTTGTAAGCCTATAAATGGACAATTTTCAATTGAATGAATTGAATGTAATTCATTCCAATATTTGTGATTTTCGGGTTCTTCAGGATTTCTTGTTTTTCCATATTTTTAATCTCAACGGTAATTGTTCTAAACAATTAGTATACAAATTCAAGATTTCCAACAAAATGAACCAATATGTAAGCAGCGACAAACAATATTATAGCTTTTGAGAATAAATTTCCAGGCATTTTACAGTGGTTGATCAACGATTATTAGCAGAGATCAAATTGTTATATTTGCAAATAAATTATAATAGCATGTTAGCAATAATATTTAAATTCCGGTCCGTTGGATTTTTTAGCCAAACATCGGCTGAAACGTTGTAGTTTCGTTTCACTCCTTTTGTTTCGGCCAAATAATATTTTTTTTTAAAATAATAAATAATTTTACAATATCAATCATATCTCTTAATCCGACCATTAGATTGACATGAAATTTTACGAAGAGTCTCTTGACATATTTATATATTTATATATATTATGTTAAAATTTCAGAGCAATCATAGAATGTAATGACCTCGTGAGATAGATGATGATATTCTCATAATATTATACATGTTCATAATTTTATTTAGAAAAATCATTTTATTGTGTCTTTTTTTAGATTAAATTGTACAATTCTAAATAATTTTATTTTTAAATTTGAACTAATTTTTTTAATACATATATATATATATATATATAATCTAGAAATTAGACGGAAAAACACTCCGAAATTAGCCATTCCATTCCATTTCAATCTTATTTATTTCCGAATTGTCGTTTCTTGGAAACTTAAAGCAGACACAAATAAATTCTAACAACATGGTGTGAAACCCGACAGATTTTCTTATATTTTAAATTGCATGGAAGCATCCACTCTCTATTCACGCGTCCCACAAACTTTAATGCAGGAATAACACTGACACATCAATCCACCTGTTGTTTGTGGACTCGACGTGTTGTTCTTATTTAAATACAGGGACTAAATGGAAAGTTTTCTTATAACTACAGGGACTAAAATGAATGCTTCCACCTTAAACCTAAATGCTCCACCACATCCATGAATAGCAGAAGAGGACTTGTCATGTTGACTTGAACAAGTTATAGATTGGCTAATCGATTGATTTTTGAAAATTTGACTTTGTTTGCGTGTATTATTAATTATTTATAGGAATTTCATAATAAAAGGAGTTGACAAGGATGCTTTTTTCTTTTTGATTTTTGCAATAGAAAATCTTTATTAAATTTATTCAACTTGATATAGAGTATGCTTTTTTCTTTAGATCCTTTTATTATGGACTGTCGATATATATATTACCATTGTCTCGAACATCAACTGGACAATCAAGTCATATATGCAAAACAAATTTTGCATTATGAAGGTTAATTTGGTGTTAATCAGAGTCAAGATCAGACCACAGTCTAATAGCACAGTCTTGACAGATGTCATGCGTATCTTTATCACACCAAGAATATTTTGGATTGGTTGACCAGTCACCAAGAAAGCTGTAGTCTCACTGTTAGACTTGTACAAGAAATTACTAGAAACTCTTACCAAGACATTGCTAGAGAGTTGGAGTTATGTAATGATTTAGATTAGAATTGTCCAGGCCTTTTATGCTAACTAAATGAAGTATTGATGGGATGTCTTACACTTAATAACTATCTTATTTAGTTTTTCCTTCTTTTTTTAACCGGGATTCAGCGACGACTAAATACTTGAACAAATTCTTCTACAATGTGATGGATGGCCATCGATCTATGCTGCAATATCCAGAAAGTTTGGGGAAACTATGTCAAGGAGATGGTCTTCATATGGAAATTAAATTTCCTAGTTCTAATAATTGAACACAAGTACTGGACCTTTTCTCCCGGGATTTTGATGTTTGATTTCTTCACCGCATATAGAGTTTCTACAATTCGAAGAATATCTGTAAATGAGAATGTTGGTTTTTCAAGTTAGGAATTCTCGAAATTGATTTCCAGAAGTGGATTATGTCACTTCAATATACACTATTAATTTCTAGTGGTAGAAGAAAGTACTTAAGCAAGATTTTCCATTCATCACAGGCGCCTCTTAGGGGAAAAACTTTCAGAGCCCACTTGTTTCCGAGTTTCGGGAAAAAAAAATCAAAATAGTTAGAATAATTATCGATTATTGGTCTATTTTTTCTCATGTCAACAATATAAGTACTCCACAATAATATCTGGCTATATCTTTGTCTGGCAATGAGGTTCATAAATCCATTAATCACAAAAATTCTGATAATCTCTGATGCAATCTACGAAGAAGCCGTATATTATAAAGTCGAAAATATATTTCTCATATTAAGTCTCAAATGTACGAATAACAAATCTTAACAAATCTCAATGAGCTACGTATGACGTTGGTTTTAAGCTAAGACTGTAAGAAAATATCCCATTACATGTGGTACGAGATATATAATTTATTTTTCTGCTTGATCAACTATATATTCCCTCTTTAATCAGGTTCTTATAGACAGCTAGTGGGCTGAACAAGTCCGGAAGCAACTCCTCCAGTATTGCTGCACGATGCTTCAGCTGGCTGATTCTTGTAAGTGAGCCTTACATCTTGTAATTTGATCCCAGTGCATGGATATTTTTTGCTACAATCGAATTTCACCGCCACTTCTGTTGCTGATGATCCATGAATGTCTTGGTAGCTCACACCACTAATTCTCACACCAGAATCCTGTTTAACGTAAGATAAAATACAGCAAGATTTCAGGTATGTTTTGGATATGATCATCATTCAAAATGAAAAGAACGGTATGGGCAATGTATGGTTTTGACGACGTACCTGGCCAGGGCAGTTCTTCTCGCCGGGGCAATAGTTTTGGTCTATCAAAATGGGATTCTGTACGTTATTCATGACTGCATGTTGGAAAAGAATATCTCTAGCAAAACCATTGCTAGGCCTTCCCCAAGACTTAATTCTCAGCCCATTTTGGGTACCGGTAAATGTAGTCGTTTTGACTGTAACATTCTGCACACCAGCCTCATGGGATTCTTTGCCTAAACTTCCAATGCTACATCAAATCATTAGAAACACATTAAACATTAGGAGCAGATGATAATTGGTATAAACTTATAGTTGATGTTATGATTTCATATTTACCTGATTCCATGGCCAGGTCCACAAGCCACATTTTCAATCCATAAATTTGAGGTGCCGGGGCCAATCGATACACAATCGTCACCTGTTCCAATCCTGGAATTCAAGATGGTGACACCGGTTGATGATTGAACGTGAATACCATCCGTGTTGGGGCTGTTTCCGGCAGCTGAGACTTTAACTCCTTGCACTTTGACGTTTTGGCAACCAAGGATGACAATGTGAAACAATTGGCTATTCAAAGAAGCCAATCCCGTGATTACAATATTGTTTGAATTTGAAAATTCAAGTGACTGCACAATAATAAGAAAAATCAAGACCTTGAAAATGGAATGTTTATTTATAGTATTCATGTGATTAATTAGCATACCGTTGCGCCAGTGGGGCAACTACCCTTGCCAGACTTCTTGCAAGACCACAGCCCAGCACCCTGGCCATCAAGAGTCCCTCCAGATACAGTAACCCCATTAACATTCTCAAAGATCAGCCAATTTTTAGCGTTACCAATGACCTTATAATCTGATGGGGCGACTAGGGTTCCATCTATACGCAGCAAAATAGCGTGGTTCTTGCAAGGACCCTGAAACCTCACTTGACCTAAATAGAACCTTCCTCGAGGAACAGAAATCGTGGCTGGTTTTGTGGAGGCGCATGCTCGTGACCAAGCAGCAGCAAAGGCCTTGGTCGAGTCAGTTCTTCCATCAGGTTTGGCCCCGTAACTCAACACACTATATCGTTCTGCCTTTGCTAAAGCTGAGAACGCAAAGAAAATGATAAAGAAAAGGGTAATTCGACGAGGGATCGTCGGAAGTGGAAGGACTGCCATTGGTCTTTCAGGTATCGGATGATACTTGAATTGATGCAAGTGATGATGAGTAGTTGAAATGCAGAGAAAGAGAGACTTTGTTGTTTTTCGAAGGTGATGGGAATATGAAGCAGCTGAACGAGGTATTTATAGGAAGCCTGGATAGAGACTGTGGAGATATAATACTGGCCGGGTATTTTAAAACTGTTTGACTAGTTTGTAAAGATAATATAAAAAAAGTAGAAACATGATTGAAAGGGTAAGGACAATTTTGAGGAAACTAGAAGGAGTTCAATTTTCGTTGTCTTAACCCACAAGTTAAAGTCTCTTTCTGTCAGCATGAACTCATCCGACCTACATGAATTTGCCATCACATGCTCCAGGGAAATTATACGGCTGTAGTATATGCTTGGAATAGTTATTTGTTTGGGCTGTACTTGCAATTCCGCAATCGGGAGAGAAGAGAGAGTTGAATTTTGAGTTCACATCATGTGCCTAACAGTTGATATACCCAACATTTGTGATGGTGAGATGGTTTGATACTCCAAAACTAAAACAGGGGAGCTAATAAACAAGAAGGTTCTATCTATTACCATATACATCCTTTGATTCTCTTTTCTTCAAAATTATCATAGTGAAGTTAAAGTCATGGAAGAATAGCATCATTTAAAAGAGATTTTATAAAATACCACACTTTCATCTTGTCATGCTTTTGAATAACAATATCTACTAAATATCGCGCTTTCAAAACATGACAAGATAGTTGTCACCCTTCAGAAGCGCAACAACTTAATTAATATGTCATGCTCCGGATCCCGAGCAAGTTCTTTCATCTACATATTCAAAATATCATAAGTAATATAATTTTTCTTAAAGTTAATATTCGTTAAACATTGGGTTTATTGTATTGATCTTTTAATTTAAAATCAATGTTATATTAGTATTCTATTGGCTTTATGTCATGGAATGGTTGAAAGGCCACATTAGTGCTTCAATATAATGATGGAGGAAATGAAAGTTACAACTATAAGTTATAGTGCTTCAGCATTTAGCACACTAGATTTTGGTCTTTTTTGTTATGTTTGGTCCTTCCATATTAACTCTTACAAAAACTTTGTTTATGGTCTTTTTTTGTTGTTAAATTGTAATTGATTGAGATTTTAATTAAATATCTGAAATTATTTAGTTATATTGTTTAGATGGTGAGGAAAAGTATAGGGTTGAAATAAAATGGTATACATCTAACATTGTTGACTAATTGCAAATCTGGGGTCATATTTGCTATAGATCCATATTCTGGCAAGTTAATTGTGAAATGAAAGCCAAATATAAATGTGCAAGAAAATCTAATTTTGCTCATACATAACATCAAATTAATGTTAACATGTTGATATAGCTTGGATATAATTATTTAATTTTAGGGATAAAAAATATAGAAGTTATAAGAACAATAACATTGACAATGAAAGTGTCAATGAAGGTGCTTCTTTTTTCATAATATTTTTTGGTTTAATAAAAAATTTAACCAAGTTATCTAAATTCTAGTATGAGACCTATAAATATGTTATGAGATATGTTGAGCTATATGACTTTGTTGTTTAGAAGAATTGTATATATTCCCATATCACATGGAGTAATCGAGAGAGATAAATAGAGTTCTTCACATCAGATTTTTTTTAAGATGCTCACATATTGAGTACTCGAACAAAAAAAAAAGATCCACGATTTTACTAGTAAGCATACTGACGAGTCACTTCCTCTCACTAACCATGCGAAACACCTAATAAGAGCTTGTTTTATTTTGAAGTTTTTTTTTTCTGTAAATGATAATTATTATTTGTGATAAGGTTTGAGTATTGATGTATTTTATATTCACCATATCACTCTCTATTACAAAAACAAGCAAATTGAAGTTTCTTAGGGTATGAAAATAAAATATAAATGTCATAACTCAATTTCTAGATTACTTCCCAAATCTATCCAAAAACTACAAAACATATCCTTTTCACCGCGCGCTACTATCTCTCCGATCAAGGGATGACAGTGTACGAAGCACGAAAAATCATGACAATAGGCACATAGTAACTTGGTAACTTGGTCATAAATGCAGCTGCCTTGTTTGTGGGCTTTTGGAGTATCAAACTAACTTATCTCATGACGTTGGGTTTTTGAACAGTTATCAAGCACATGGTATGCACTCAAAATTCAACTCTCTTGTCACCTGAATGCCAAATTGCAAGCACAGCACGAGCAAATAGAGTATTAACGAACTGTTCGTAGCATACACTACAGCCGCAAAAACTCCCTGGAGCATATGATCACGGCAAATCTATGTAGGTCGGAGTTCATGCTGACATTATGTACCGACAAGAAGAGATTTTAACATGTGGGTTTAATTTAGTCCAAAGAAATCGAACTCTAGAGCTTTAATTTAGTCCCTTCGAGTTTCTGAAGAAGAAGTACTGGCTGACTCGTATAATCATTCACATGTGGGTTTCTTCTACAGATGTGTAGCTAGTTAAAACACGAGATTCATGAATGTGATCAATATATTCTGTAATCTCAATGGATGATAAGGAATTTCATCTGCACACTCATGCGAGCGAGCCATGCATTTATGTTAGAGAATAATATAAATCATATTATGGGACATCACCTACAAGCTTAAGTTTTTAGGTGAGATGGTTCCTTAACATGGTATCAGAGCCTTGTTGACCCAGCGGTCACGAGTTCGAATCTCACCATCCCCATTCTATTTGATAAAAAACTAAGTATAAGGTGATGTGGGGCCTGTGCAAGTTTCAAGCCCAAAGGGCTTTCACTTGAGGGGGTGTATTAGAGAATAATATAAATTATATTATGGACCCTCACCTACAAGCTAGCTTAAGCTTTTAGGTGAGATGGTTCCTTAACAATTTATACAAGGAACAACCGATCTTAGAAGTTAGTTTATTTGGAGGCCATCTACGTACTGTGAACTTATGACTTTATTATCATGCCAGTTATGTTACCCTATTTAAAGACCTTAATTGAAGCATGAGGCTACTATAATTAAGAAGAATATTTTAGAGCTGACACTTTGACATTCTTATTTGACTTGCCTATATATATATATATATATATATATATATAGATATAGATATATATGGACAAGGCTTCAAATTAATATGCGTGACAAACTAGACTTGCCCCCACGTTAGCCGTTTCATTTTTCATGACTTTGTGCCCGAAGGCTCACTGATTTCACTTTGGCACAAAGAACGGTTATCGCCTGTTGGTTTTGGTATGGCTAATTACCCGCATCTGGATGGATCATTGTTCGAAATCCATGAATAATCTGTGCTTTTTAGTGTTTCAGGTCTTATCACTGCACAAATCACTTGAAGTTAACTAATATCTTTACAAGTTTGACAGTTTTGGGACATATAAGTGTCAATGAACCATCTTATCTAAAAGTTTAAGCTGTTAGGTGAGGTCATAGAATATAATTTATATTATTCTCTAACACACCCCTTCAAGTGAAAGCTCTTTGGAAAATAGAATGAGGACGGTGAGATTTGAACTCGTAACTGCTGGATTAACAAAGCTCTGATACCATGTCAAGAAACCATTTTACCTAAAAGTTTAAGTTGTTAGGTGAAATCACATAATATAATTTATATTATTTTCTAACAATAAATGGAGTCAAATGCAAACTTTGATTTCTCATCAACTTAAAAGTGGCTACGCACATGCTTTGCAACTAATTAGTCTTCAAAATCTGATAAATGAAGTATGGAACATAGAGTAGCTTGGATATTGAAATTAAGCTACAGAGACTTTCACACATCAAACGGTGTTGTCCATGCATGCGTTGATTTGTGTTCTTGTTTTGAAGACATGTACTATTCATTATGATCTTATCTTCGAAGGGTGACGAACAGTCATTGAAATTAATCTGAGATGCTGACGAGATATGATATGTGTCAAATAATATATTTAGTAGATTCTGATATATATATCTCAAGGTCATGAGATACTAATTATCTTGCGCAGATCTACATTATCTTGTGCTTGATTTTTAATCAAATATAATAAGGGTGGTGAGATTCGAACTCGTAACTACTGGATTAACAAAACTCTGATATCATGTCAAGAAAACATCTTATCTAAAATTTTAAGTTATTAGATAAAATTTCAAAATATAATTTATATTATTCTCTAACCATGAGATTAGCTTGACTTTTTATATCTCAAGGTCAGTGAAGGCCGCACATGCTGCTCGTAGATTGGCTATTGATTGGTTCGGTCCCAACCTCCAACCCATAGACTTCGACCGTGTACAATTTGTTGATTATTTCTACTCACCTAATAATATGCTCATGATCCTTCCATCCATTGACCATGTATAATAAATAATAAAATATTATGTGTGCGAAATGCTAAAATATATGGAGAAATATGAGGGTATGGTTACTTGGGCATGAAGCAAAGAGAGAAAAGGAACATTACGTAAGCTTTCAGCTTTTGACGGTTGTTTTTTAAATGATTTATTTATTAATACACAATAATTATATATTGAAACATATAAACAAATGTCATCAGTGTCAGCAAATTTTCAACGTTGAGGTTCCAAGACACAAAAGGAATTGATTTTTAATCATTCTTAATTTTTCTTTCATTAGCAGGGAGTTAGTTAACGGTTATGGTAGTTAAATGTTGTTCAAATTAAATAATTTAAAATTTTGTAAGGATGAGTAATTCGGTTTGTGTATAAAAATCGCTACTTTTAGATAATTCTCAATTTCTAGTTTTTAATTTAATCACTTCAAAGGTTAGATTAAAAATTTGATATGCAAATTTCAGTAATTACTACTACAACATTAATTATAACTAATTAATAATAATTATTTAAATAGCTTTGATTTCTATCTAAAGATACAAAAAAAAAATGGTGTCTTTTTGTCATTCATGTTTAAAATCGATATACATTTATTTTATGGTCTTTTTAAATTATATATATATTTTTCTTGTATTTATCTTTTTATTTTCTAAGAAGTCTCTGTGACAGATAAATATGGATTTTGCCATATTTTTTTAAATACCCGGCTTCCTATAAATACCTCCTTCAGCTGCTTCAGATTCCCATCACCTTCGAAAAACAACAAAGTCTCTCTTTCTCTGCATTTCAACTACTCATCACTTGCATCAATTCAAGTATTATCCGATACCTGAAAGACCAATGGCAGTCCTTCCACTTCCGACGATCCCTCGTCGTATTACCCTTTTCTCTATCATTTTCCTTGCGTTCTCAGCTTTAGCAAAGGCAGAACGATATAGTGTGTTGAGTTATGGCGCCAAACCTGATGGAAGAACTGACTCAACCAAGGCCTTTGCTGCTGCCTGGTCACGAGCATGCTCCTCCACAAAACCAGCCACCATTTCTGTTCCTCAAGGAAGGTTCTATTTAGGTCAAGTGAGGTTTCAGGGTCCTTGCAAGAACCACGCTATTTTGCTGCGTATAGATGGAACCCTAGTCGCCCCATCGGATTATAAGGTCATTGGTAACGCTAAAAATTGGCTGATCTTTGAGAATGTTAATGGGGTTACTGTATCTGGAGGGACTCTTGATGGCCAGGGTGCTGCGCTGTGGTCTTGCAAGAATTCCGGCAAGGGTAGCTGCCCCAGAGGCGCAAAGGTATGATAATGAAACACATGCGTGCATGGCATAGTTATCTTGCAATATTTTGGTCAGAAGAGTACTAAAGATAAACATTCCATTTTCAAGCTCTGATTTTTCCTTATTAATTTATTTACTGTGCAGTCACTTGAATTTTCGAAATCAAACAATATTGCAATCACGGGATTGACATCATTAAACAGCCAGTTGTTTCACATTGTCATCAATGGTTGCCAAAACGTCAAAATGCAAGCAGTGAAAGTCTCTGCTACCGGAAACAGCCCTAACACCGATGGTATTCACGTTCAATCATCAACCGGTGTCACCATCTTGGATTCCAGGATTGGAACAGGTGACGACTGTGTATCGATTGGCCCCGGCACCTCAAATTTATGGATTGAAAATGTGGCTTGTGGACCTGGCCATGGAATCAGGTAAATAAGAAATTATAACATCAACTATAAGTTTATACCATTTATCATCTGCTCCTAATGTTTAATGTGTTTCCAATGATTTGATGTAGCATTGGAAGTTTAGGCAAAGAATCCCATGAGGCTGGTGTGCAGAATGTGACAGTCAAAACCACTACATTTACCGGTACTCAAAATGGGCTGAGAATTAAGTCTTGGGGAAGGCCTAGCAATGGTTTTGCTAGAGATATTCTTTTCCAACATGCAGTCATGAATAACGTACAGAATCCCATTTTGATAGACCAAAACTATTGCCCCGGCGAGAAGAACTGCCCTGGCCAGGTTCGTCAAATCTATACATTGCCTATACCGTTCTTTTCATTTTGAATGATAATATCCAAAACATACCTGAAATCTTGCTGTATTTTCTTTGACGTTAACAGGATTCTGGTGTGAAAATTAGTGATGTGAGCTACCAAGACATTCATGGATCATCAGCAACAGAAGTGGCGGTGAAATTCGATTGTAGCAAAAAATATCCATGCACTGGGATCAAATTACAAGATGTAAAGCTCACTTACAAGAATCAGCCAGCTGAAGCATCATGCAGCAATTCTGGAGGAGTTGCTTCCGGACTTGTTCAGCCCACTAGCTGTCTATAAGAACCTGATGAAAGAGGGAATAAATAGTTGATCAAGCAGAAAAATAATTATCTCGTTTACGAATGGGATATTTTCTCAGTCTTAGCTTAAAACCAACGTAATAGGAACGTCTTTGCCCGACTATTGTAATTATAGTACAAACTAAGAAATTAATTTGCCCGACTATTGTAATTATAGTTCGTGTATTATTATTATTATGAGAACCTCATTGGCAGACAAAGATATTACTGTGGAGGACTTGCATTGTTGACATGAGAAAATTTAGACTAAATAATCGATAATTATTCTCTTTTTTTTCTTCTGAAACTCGGAAACAAATGGGCTCTGAAAGATTCTCCACCAAGAGGCGCCTGTGGTGAGTTGAAAATCTTTCTCAAGTACTTTCTTCTACCACCAGGAATAGTATACATTGAAGTGACATGATCCACTTCTTGAAATCAATTTAAGAAATTCCTAGCTCGAAAGACCAACATTTTTATTTGAAGCGGAAACTCTATATGCGGTGAAGAAATGAAACAGCAAGATCCCATGAGAAAGGGATATTTTCTATCTGTCGTACGTAGCTTAAAAACAATGTATTACGTCTCCATCCGACAATTGAGATTATGGTACAAAGAAAGAAATGAATTTTCCAAACTCCTACTTAAAAAATAACTATTATAATTCTATTAATTAATTGAAGTATTATTCAATTAAAAATTAATTTTAAATATAGCTTTTAAATTTGATCTTGGATCAACTCGAGATAAGTATATAATCACGAGTTAGGTGAGTTCACTCAAGTCAAGAAAGACCGATATTCTTATATATTTATACTAGCTATATGCC